>JAFBJR010000150.1:756042-793771 GCA_016785285.1 Brachirus orientalis
CCCCAAAGTCTGCTCCAGTCTCTGCAGTAGAATTTTATGATCAATGGTGTCAAATGCAGCACTAAGATCTAACAGGACAAGTATAGAGACCAGACCATTATCTGAGGCCAAGAGGAGGTCGTTGGTAACTTTAACTAGGGCTGTTTCTGTGCTATGGTGTAATCTACATTCTGACTGGAAATCTTCAAACAGCCTGTTACTATGCAGATATTCACATAACTGATTCGCAACTGCCTTTTCTAGTATTTTAGAAATGAAAGGAAGGTTTGATATTGGGCGATAATTGGCTAAAACCTCTGGGTCGAGGGTAGCTTTTTTAAGAAGGGGCTTAATAACTGCAACTTTAAAAGCTTGGTGTACATATCCAGTTAATAAGGAAATATTAATTTGATTTAAAATGGAGTGATTAATTAATGGAAGAACATTTTTAAACAGTTTGGTGGGGATGGGATCTAACTGACATGTTGACAGTTTTGATGAGGATACTAGTGATGTTAATTCTGGGAGATCTATAGGGGAGAAACTGTGTAACTGTATATCTGGTGCTAAAAAGTCACTCATTGCCACTAGGAGAGAGGAGGTGGTCATTTTTTATCTCTTATTGATGTTGTTTCATTCACAAAAAAATTCATGAAGTTCATGAAGGGAATAGATGGCTCAGTAGAGCAGTGATTCTGTGTCAGCCTGGCTACAGTGCTGAACAGAAACACTGGATTAACCCTAACCCAATCCAACATTGAGATAGCATATCTACACACAGATTTAACATTAATCTTTGTGACCTCCAATTGGCGTAATCGAGTGTCATTACTGCCGACATGAATAGTAACTTTACTGGATTTACAATTATCTTTAGCCAACCCCAGGAAAACACCTGACTATGGTCACTGGCGTTGCTACTTTCACATTCCGTAAAACAGAGTCACCAATGACCAGAGTTTGCTTCTCAGCCTGTGTGTCGCTAAGTGGGGAAAACTTGTTGGAAGTGTGAAGTGGTTGGTGGTGAACCGGGCTTTTTTGTTAAGCACTACGCCTCTTATTACCGACAGTCATCCAGCTACCCTGTTGAGCTCCCGGCTGCACGGGAAATGTTCCTTAGAAAATGTACATAATTTGCCACTGTGAACCTTAACTGGTACCAGTCAGTACAAAAATTGACTTTCACTTACGGGTAAAAAGATAATATTTAAGAAAGGGATGCCCCCAGCAACAAGAATTATACCCTATTAGGCACACAGCAGTACTTGTATTTCATATCATAAAGCTTCAGATAATTGTTGTGGTATTTTGGTAGAATGTGCCACTGTTTACTAGAGTTTTGCCTCAGAGATACCTATTATATCTGTCACTATTTTTCACTTCAGCACCATGGACAGCAGCCTGTTTGTGCTCAGCTCAGAAAATTGCGACTGATTAAAATATTGAATCAAACGACCAGACCAAACTCAAGTGGAGCAAGTATGAGGAGATGACTGGCATAAGTATGGGTATTTGCTTAGCCATGCAGTAACCTATAAATGAGAGGTTTCAATAAATGAATGTAGGCCTAAAATTATTAGATCTGACCCAATGTGTTAGGCTAGTTGCCATTTTTGCATTCATGCTAAAACAGGTATAGTCACCTGTTTTAAATGGTTTGTTAAAAATGTTTGTTTTATATATTCTTTCTCATCTGTTCTGCCCCTACCCTTTTCCATCCCAGCCCCATTATTTTTTTCTCCCTACTTTACCACTATCACATAAAGATGCCAATTAGATATTTTTCACTAATTCCATCATTTATCCTTGCATCACAAAGACAAAATGACAAAGGACTTATGCTCAACAATTTGTTTCCAAATCCTCTCTGTCTGGCATCAAGTGGTTCTCAGCTCCGGAAAAGTGCTACATAAATACAGATCATAACGTTTGTGCGTCTTGCAAGTGTTTCTGAGAAATGATGCTGTATTAGTTCATGCTGATGAGCAGCGTGTTTGAAAATGCCCTACATCAGTAATGACCTTGTTTAATAAGGACAGTGTTTGGACTCGCCTGGTGCGTGCGTGTGTGTGTGTGTGTGCGTAAATTAGGCTGTCACGCCCAAACCATGGTGTTAAATGACGTCTGTCTGTTGCTTGTTTACAGTGTCGGAGGACATGAGACAGTGAAACGTACCCGACGGAGGCGGCTTGTTTATAAACCCACATCTCTTTCCGTGGGCGGGAACAGCAACAGTAGGGAGTGAAAGTACAAGAGTACAAGGAGAGAGAGGGAGAGACAGAGAGAGAGAGAGAGAGAGAGAGAGAGAGACGGAGGAAAAGAGGCTGTGGCGGCTGCTGTGGTTGACCGTGCTTCGCGGAGGGGCCGCGGCGGCCGCCCCTGTATGCGTCTGCAGCCGCGCATGGACGACCACCTCAGCCTCCTGCAATCACCCCCGCCGAGCGCCACCAAAGCCCGCGGCGACAACCTGGTAAACCACGGATACACGGACACAGAGGCGGACGTGATGACGGTCGTGGCGTGTGACAACATGCTGGAAGAATCGGCGGCTCTGCCGGGCCACCACTCTCTGGACCGATACGAACCGGATCACGAATGCTGCGAGAGGGTGGTCATCAACATTTCAGGTTTACGCTTCGAGACGCAGCTCAAAACGCTCTCCCAGTTTCCAGAGACGCTACTGGGGGACCCTAAGAAGAGGATGAGGTACTTTGATCCCCTCAGGAATGAATACTTTTTTGATCGGAACCGACCCAGCTTTGATGCCATCCTCTACTACTACCAGTCCGGCGGGCGTATCAGAAGACCCGTGAATGTGCCCATTGATATTTTCTCTGAGGAGATCCGCTTCTATGAGCTGGGCGAGGAGGCGATGGAGAAGTTCAGAGAGGATGAGGGCTTCATCAAAGAGGAGGAGCGGCCGCTGCCCGAGAATGAATTTCAAAGACAGGTGTGGCTGCTGTTTGAATACCCGGAGAGCTCGGGTCCCGCCAGGGGCATCGCAATCGTGTCTGTTCTGGTCATCCTCATCTCCATTGTCATCTTCTGCTTAGAGACGTTGCCGGAGTTCAGGGACGACAACAGGGATCCGATCACGGTCGCGCCTGTGATTAACGGCACACTTCCGTATCTTATCAGCCCATTCTCTGACCCCTTCTTTGTCGTTGAGACCTTGTGCATCATCTGGTTCTCCTTCGAGCTGCTCGTGCGCTTCTTCGCGTGCCCGAGCAAAGCCACGTTCTCCCAAAACATCATGAACATAATAGACATTGTAGCCATCATTCCCTATTTCATTACCCTGGGCACAGAGCTGGCAGAGAGGCAGGGGAACGGACAGCAGGCCATGTCATTAGCCATTCTGCGCGTAATCAGGCTCGTTCGTGTGTTTCGTATTTTCAAACTCTCACGTCACTCCAAGGGACTTCAGATTTTGGGACAGACTCTCAAGGCCAGTATGCGTGAATTGGGCCTGTTAATATTCTTCTTGTTCATCGGTGTCATTCTCTTCTCCAGTGCTGTTTATTTCGCTGAGGCGGATGACCCAGAGTCCGGGTTCAACAGCATCCCAGACGCGTTCTGGTGGGCCGTGGTCACCATGACCACCGTGGGTTATGGGGACATGCACCCGGTGACAATCGGAGGAAAGATTGTGGGGTCTCTGTGCGCAATAGCCGGTGTCCTGACCATTGCCTTGCCCGTGCCCGTCATTGTCTCCAACTTCAATTACTTCTACCACCGAGAGACTGACGGCGAGGAGCAAGCTCAGTACCTGCACGTGGGCAGCTGTCAGCCTCTCGCGGACACGGAGGATCTGAGGAAGACCCGCTCCTCTTCCTCACTCAGCAAAAGCGAGTACATGGTGATAGAGGAGCACGGCATAAACAGCGCGTTCAAGCAGCAGCAGCAGCAGCAGCAGCAGCCAAACTTCCCCACCAACACCAGCACCGCGCAGAACAACTCGCAGAATTGTGTTAATATTAACAAAAAAATTTTCACCGACGTGTAGCCAGTTTTGCAGTCACGAGGGGCCTCATGTGTCAACACACAGCTCTGTGTGTGTGTGCATGTGTGTGTGTGGGTGATATGAGAGGAGATTGAGGAAAGGAACGAATGGACAGAGGAAAAGAAAGAGCAAAGCTGATCCATGTAATTCTTATTTTAGGTGATCTGAATCCATAAACCTGTTCTGGTTCCATTCGCACTTAAAAAGAAAAGGCTCATGAACGTACTTTGGCCAAATAGTCCTCCGCTGCTGAGGAAGGACACTTCACCTGTTGTGCGTTTATTGTGCAATGTTGTCATCACAATAGGTATAAAGACACGGAAGCTTTATATCTTGTGACAGACGCTCATGTTGTATTAACATGCGTTCTGAGTCGTGATTCATCGGTCCAGCCATAGCCTATGTATATTTATGAAAAGGACATTTAAAATATGTCCGTGTGTGTGTTTAAACACGTATGTAATGTCAGAAAAAAACCACAGTTCAGAATATATAATCTCTAATAGAGCGTTATCTATATGCCTTTATCGTGAAGTCTCTAGTCCACATGCTGCTGTATTTAAAAACAAAAGTAACCCTTATATTATCCTGAACGTCACCTGAACCCGTTTAATGGCACCGTGTAAACAACAGGAGGAGGCAGCCAGTGTTCCATCGGTGCGTGTTTGTGTGTGTGTGTGTGTGTGTGAGTGAGAGAGAGAGAGAGATCAAAGATGGAGAATGCCTCTTTTTGGATGTCTCAAATATAGCTCGCTGTGATTCAGTCTCCATGACGACGGTCGTTGCCTCGGTAACCCCCCCACTCATTGTTACCATGGCGCCTCTTGCTTCCACAGTAACCTCCCTGATGTGCTTCATATAGAAGATTCTCGTCTAAAAATTGAGTCTCTAAAAAGACTGTGGCATTAA
Organism: Brachirus orientalis; assembly: GCA_016785285.1. Taxonomy (NCBI): domain Eukaryota; kingdom Metazoa; phylum Chordata; class Actinopteri; order Pleuronectiformes; family Soleidae; genus Brachirus; species Brachirus orientalis. The sequence continues at coordinate 760,934 of JAFBJR010000150.1, forward strand.
TTCGTTTTAATGACACACGCACGCGCGCGCGCGCTCAATGACATAATCATCCCAACAAAAACACATTAGAGTGAAGTGGTTAGTGGTTACAAACTGACCTCATGTACTTCCATTTAAAACTGAAAGATGGTGGTGAAGCTCAACAAAACAAAGAGGGAGACTGCGTGTGTGGAATTATGAATGGACTGGGACCACGTGTGTGTCTGGATAACCTAAGTGCGTGACCGTGGACACTCACCAGAGGCCGCTGTTCTCCCACTGATGAAACCGGTAAGTTGAGGCCATTGTCCCGTGTTTTTGCCCAAGCTGAAACCTAATTCTTTGTTTGTTTGTTTGTTCCCACGCGGAAATGTCATATATGTACATATGGTGAATTTCCATACATACATACATACATACATTTTTTGCTGTCGCTATTTCAAAATGTGAGAGTGCTTTATCGCCATAAAGTACAGTATCATACATCTATAACAGTATCACTCTATAGGCAAAGGGAAATATTTTATATCTTATTTTCATATGGGTTTGTTTGTTTGTTATCACCTAGATTAAATTCAGTCTTTCATTGACCTGAAAAATCTGGAAATGTTGGCTCAAGAAAATCACATTTCATGCAAACAACCTGGTCTCTACAAACCAACTGATCATAACTGATTTAATTTCATAAACAAATGCAATATATGTATATATTTAGGTCCGGGCAATATATGGATATTATATCTATATCGTGACATGAGACAAGATATAGACTTACCTTTTGGATATTTAATTTACAGTCCTGTGCAAAGATTTTAGGCCACCATTTATTTTTATTGTTTTAGTAATGCTATAATGGCTTTATAATGGCTATAATTACTTTATAGGAACTTATCCAGAAGATATGGGGAACATATGCAATCTTTAAATAAGAAATGGTTCAGAAAAACAGCTTCTACAGGGTAATGTGTCAAGTATTTAGTGTGACCTACTCTTAACAACACCATGACCTTGGCTTTCCAAAAAAAAAAAAAAATTGAAATCATTAATATTCCTAGTAAAATCTGTATTGTTCCTACAATTTCACGTGAACAAATATCTGCTGTGAAAAAACGTGTGTCTCTTACACGCGATTTATTCAATACATGCTTGATTATTACATACACATGTTGTATGAGTATGAGTTAAATCATTGAAAGTTTGCTAATATATAAGACTAACCTTCAGTCACATACAACATTATGAACATTATCACACAATCACACACAAAAACAACATACCTTGTTTTGCCCTATAAGACATTTGGACAGTATTATACTTACACACATATATATATATATACATACAGTAATATACAGTGATAATAATCTATTACTATATAGGTGGCATATATTGCAATACCTCTTTAGGAGGGGACATATACATTTTGGAATGGGTTGAAAAATCAGGAACTTCAAACTGTTGGAAATTGATATAATGACATAATCTTTACTCAAAAGATTTATTATAATATAATTTAATTATTCACAACCTCATGGAAGACCATTTAAAAAAAGTGATGCATAGAGACTTAATGGTGTCTTTTGTGTATCTTGTCTTCCCTCTGTTGTGTAAAGGGTGTGTTGATGTTCCTGCTGTGTCCTGTTGGTTGACTTTCACCTTCAGGTGACTTTGTCTATATATGAAATGAATCAGGGCAGCATGCTAATCAAGCACGTCTCAATGCTGCCCCCCGTGGCCATTAGAACAACTGGCTTATGTCTATTATGTGACCACAGTCCTTTTTTCCCACCAACATCACACAAACACAGAATTTCAGAGCAATGACAGCAAAACAGTGCAACCATCCTGTTGTGCTTCACAGGTGATTTACTCTGTATTCTATTGTACTTGACAAAAAAATAATAATAAATAATAAATAATCGATTATTATAATAATTGTTTCTTCCAGACTTAAAATTAATCTTTCTATTATTTTGTTTTCAAAAGTATTGTTTTGTCCACAAACCAACATGATTTGTGTGTGTGTATGTTATATGGAGCCAAGAAACATTTCTATACATATCTAAAAATGACTAATGATTAATTATTAATCAAATTAGTTGGGATATCAATTAATTGATGCAGCCCTAAAATATTTGTACATCTTTTTTCTTTTACATTTGTGTGATAATTAATTAGAAAATTGTCCTGGAAAATGGTGAAAAAATATTATTATTTTATTTATTTTTTTTTCAATCACTTGAGTTCTGTCATTGAAACAGCTTCCGACGGATTTATGTGCAGAGTTATGTTCATCTCTGACTGTGATGAAGATTAAACTTTAAAAGGCAGGATGTGGAAGCTATCAAGCACTCGTGCTCCGAATCTGTGTACACGTGTGCTTTTCAACATATGTCTTGTAGACTAATACACATGTACCTTTTCTGTTACTGTTGAGTGGTAATTATGTGGCAGTCTCATTAGCTGTGGATCCCTAAAGGCAAACTGGGAGATCCCACAGAATCTCTTCATTGATTATCTGCTTCTCTGTTGACCCCTTACCTTGACTTTTATTTTTTTCAGTTAAGGTCTCATTATTTGTCATCACTTAAATGGCCTGTTCATTTCTAAGGTCAGGTGAACTTTCCATTAAAGAGAAACACAGGTCTATTGATTAGTGAGATATATTACCACGGAAAAGGGAGCAACTGATTTATCTTCTAGTAAGGCGAGTCAGTCTGGGAGAATCTCTTATGGATTGTTAAAAGCAGAGTCACAATAAAAGCCTGTGCACAGTAACCTTAAATGCTCTGCCAGTCTCTGCTGCTGTCAAGCCACAATTTATCAATCAGTCAATCAGACTTACCAACCAATCCAACTCAAAGTACTTCACAGGATAAAAAACACCACGGTGGAACCACCACCACCACCACTCCCATCAGTAGTAGAATTAGAATGCCTTTATTGTCACTGCACAAGATATACAGTGTCATCTGATAACATTCCAAGCATTTAAATACTAATAGAAAAAAGAACATAATCTCACACAATATGGGAAGAATAAATGGTTAAATGAAACATGTAAATAAATTAAACATTACAATATAAAATGAAGGAAATGCTGCAGGGAAGAAGTATTTCAACTGCTCTGATTTATCAGCCTGATGATCTTAAGCTTCGACAGAGAACAGTCTGTGGCGTTTAGGATTTTCCTGGCTCAGCAGCCCACCCCAACAACACATAAGACTGGCAAATATTAAACATTAAACAGATACAAGTAATTTGGAAAAACAATTGAGCAAGGAAACACCAACATGGGTCACACCATCAGCCACAGGGAAAAGCAATCTCACTCATCTTCTACCACATTAGGGTTGCCTAGTCCCAGCTGACATAGGCGAAAGTCAGGGTACACCCTGGACAGATCGGCAGTCCATCACATGGCCACATAGAAACAAACAGCCATCCACTCTCACATTCACACCTACTGGCAACTTAGAGGGTCTAATTGACCTAACCCCCAAATCTGTTTTTTGACTGTGGGAGGAAACTGGAGAACCTGGAGAAAACCCACGCACACAGGGAGAACATGCAAACTCCATGCAGAAAGGCCCTTCTTCTGACCAGGTCATGAACCTGTTTCTTGCAAAGGCAAGTGTGCTAACCTTGCTAACAAGTGTGTGGCCCCAGGGAAGAACAACTCAACAACTAAAAAAACCTGATGAATTACCAGAATTAAGCATACATTAAATAATTATTGATATGTATATAACAGATAAACATAATTGAAAAAGATAAGCAATGCATGGCCAGGCAGTAGTGATATTAAACAATATTAATTTAATACGGCTAGTAAAAAAAGAAAGTTAACCACATTAACAGTTGAGGAATTATAAGCATTCTTACTGTTAACGCACTTGAGGAGAACGCACTTGAGAAGAATGCACTTGAGGAGAAGTTGAGAAGCCTTCATGAATGTAAATACAGAGGGTTTACAACATGGGGTCCATATTTAACACAGAAGAAACAATGCAATATAATTATAAAATAAAGGAAATTAACAAAACCAGATAGACAAGAAAATGTAAGAGGAAAAGAAAATAGTCTAATAAGTCTTTCACATATCCAAACAAATGTGCAAGATAATGTAAGCTTGTCCATCCATCCATCCATCCATCCATCCATCCATCTTCTGCAACTTATCCGAGGTCGGGAGAAGCCCAGACTTCCCTTTCCCTGGCCACTTTGTCTAGGTCTTCTGGGGGGATCCTGAGGCATTCCCAGGCCAGCCGAGAGACATAGTCTGGGTCATCCCTGGGGCCTCCTCCCACTGGGATGTGCCTGGAACACCTCACCAGGGAGGCTTCCAGGAAGCATCCTAAACAGATGCCCGAGCCACCTCATCTGGTTCCTCTCAATGCGGAGAAGCACTGGCTCTACTCTGAGCCCCTCCCGGATTACCGAGCTTCTCACTCTATCTCTAAGGAGAGCCCAGACACCCTGCGGAGAAACTCATTCTGGCAGCTTGTATCCGCGATCTCATTCTTTCAGTCATTACCCAGAACTCATGACCATAGGTGAGGGTAGGAACATAAATGGACTGGTAAATCGAGAGCTTCGCCTCTCGGCTCAGCTCCTTCTTCACTGTGACAGACCGATGCAGAGCCCACATTACTGTGGATACTGCACCGATCCCCTGTCAATCTCCCACTCCATACTTCCCTCACTCATGAACAAGCCCATGAGATACTTAAACTTTTCCACTTGGGGCAGGATCTCATCCCCAACCTGGAGAAGGCACTCCACCTTTTTCCAGCTTAGGACCATGGTCTCGGATTTGGAGGTGCTGATTCTTATCCCAGCTGCTTCACACCCGGCTGCAAACCGCTCCAGTGAGAGCTGATAATCGCAGCCCAATGAAGCAGGTCCGGACAAAGGACAAAGAACAGGACCACATTGTCTGCAAAAAGCGTTCTGCAACTGACCTTCCTCTCCAGGATCCCTGAAAAGACCTACCCAGGAGGCTGAGGAGTGTGATTCCCCTTTAGTTGGAACACACCCTCCAGTCCCCCTTTTTTAAAGAGGGGGACCACCACCACCTGCCAATCCAGAGGCACTGCCCCCAATGTCCACGCAATGTTGCAGAGGCATGTCAGCCAAGACAGCCCTACAACATCCAAAGCCTTAAGGAACTCTGGGCAGATCTAATCCACCCCCGGGGTCCTGCCACCAAGGAGCTCTCCTCGCAGCTGTTTGGAAATCAATGGTTTCACCAAACTCCTCCCATGTCCGAGTTTTTCCCTCAGCGATCACTGAAGGCACATTCCTCTTGGCCTCAGCTGCCTCTGGAGTCCCACAGGCCAGAAAGGCCCAATAGGACTCCTTCTTCAGCTTGACAGCATCTCTTATCCACCAACCACCTTAATGCTGCAGCTCCGGTCAGCCGCCTCGACAATGGTGGCACGAAACATGTCCCATTCAGATTCAATGTCTCCTGCTTCCTTTGGAACATGTTCGAAGTTCTGCCGGAGGTGGGAGTTGAAACTCTTTTGACAGGAAACTCCGCCAGATGTTCCCAGCAGACCCTCACAATACGTTTGGGTCTGCCAGGCCTGACCAGCATCCTCCCCTACCTTCGGAGCCAACTCACCACCAGGTGGTGATCAGTTGACAGCTCCGCCCCTCTCTTCACCCAAGTGTCCAAGACATGTGGTCCCAGGTCCAACGATACGACTACGAAGTCGTTCATCGACCTACAACCGAGGGTATCCTGATGCCAAGTGTGCATGTGGATACCCTTATGCCTGAACATGGTGTTTGTTATGGACAATCCACGACGAGCACAGAAGTCCAATAACAAAGCACCCTTCAGGTTCAGATCAGGGGGGCCATTGAGGGAATCCCCAGCAGGATTATTATTTTAGGACAAAAACAGTCGGTCTGTTCTCTTCTCTTCCCACTCACTCTCTTACACTCAGGATATGAATATGACTTTATTACATGTCATTGACCTTGTTCTCTTTCTCCCAAGTCTGTGCCTCTCCTTCCTTTCTCTCTCATCCTCATTGTCCTCATCTTGCAGGCTGCAGAATCCAGACCCAATTTTTGATGCGATTATTATTATCAAAAGTAGTATTATTGTCATTATTATTATGCTGTGATTTAGAGTTAAAATCAGTATTAATAATTATCAGCAATCTCTGCTGCTGCTTGTTTAAATGACACTATAGTTCTATAAACATGGCATAACTGATTCAGAACTGTCCTGTCTAAACATGATACAACTGTTATATACAGGTATTTGCTCCTGGTCTCTCTCTTCTGTCTCTCCCTCACCTCCCTCTTTTCTTTCTCTTCCCCCTTTCTGTCCCCCACTTTCCTCTCGCCCTCTCTTGAGGCAGATGACTGCATATCTTTGAGTCTGGTTCTACCAGAGATTTCTTTCTGTTAAAAGGGAGTTTCATTATGTGAACTGTTTGGTTTCTTTTCTCTCTGTAATACTGTTAAGGTTTTGGCCTTACTATGCACAGTGCCTTGAGGTAATGTATGTTGTGATTTGACACTATACAAATCTCTTCTCTTCTCTTCTCTTCTCTTCTCTTCTCTTCTCTTCTCTTCTCTTCTCTTCTCTTCTCTTCTCTTCTCTTCTCTTCTCTTCTCGAATCAACAGTTTATAGTTTGCTTTTTGCATGAGTGAGACAGCAGCAAGAAGAGGAGCAGCTTTGCGTTAATAATTAGACCACAAAGTGTGTGATGGGTCAGTCTATACTGTCAGGCTGTACTTTAACAGTGTCGCCTATCTCTCCTCTGCTCCTCTCCCTCTCTTTCTTTCCCAAAGGTGAAAGTCATTCCATTTGTCCACTCAGACCTCCTGCACACCCTGACGACCCCAGTTACAATGTCTCCCATCGAGGTAAGTAGAGTGTACTGGGTAATAAGTAACATTGAGTAAAAATTATTGAGAAAGATTTTCTAAATGATGGAGAAATTATCCTGCATTTACCTTTTCTTCCCTGCAGGGACACAGTGACTCTGGTCTTCCTGTTGGCCTGACAGTTGAGCTGAGATAAAACTCCCACTGCCCACATCCTCCTGACTCCTTAAATTAAGTGGTTCCAAGTAGTTTTTGTCCTCCTTCTCCAGTAGACCACACTTCAATCCAGAATGGAAAAAATGCAACCACAATACAAAAAAATGGGTGTGTAACATCTTCAACGTACCGTTTTGTAGCTGCAGTTTATGACTGATTCTCATCTTTACTTACATACTGTTGTAATCAGTAGTGACAGAACTGTGTGTTACAGACATTTCTTCATACGACTTTTTATATAAAATCTGACAGGACTGTCTCAGGAAAAATATTTGCAAAGCGCATTTAATTCCTGAACTTAACATAATTTCTACATGCTCTTATATGTTTCTGGCAAATAATGGACAGTAGTTCACTCATAGATTAATTGCCTTGAGTCAACAGTCACAAAAAATAAATCAATAAATAAATAAATACATAAAAAAAGTGAAGCCAACCGTGATTTGCTGATACAAAACTGTGACACAAATCAAAGACTGTTAGCCATATGCCTTGTTAGCTCTGTGTGTTCGCAGTATGTGAAACAGAAATGCACATGTGTGCCTGGTTGCTGCTATTCCCCTGACTTCCACATGGAGAACTTAAACCAAGGGCACACACAGACACACAAACAAGTACGTTGATGGACAGCTTGCTTTTATCCCAGAGTGCACTGGTGTTTTGTTTTGGGATGGAGCTGAACTTTGTCAGGGGAAGGCTGTGTATGCCAGTATTTGTTGTATGTTACTTTGTGCTGTCTTTAACATGACCCATATTAACAGATTATTATGAGTGTGTGTGTTTACTTTAATTTTACAGACAGGGAAATAAGATCAGGGCACACATTTTTTGCACAGAAGAGGAATAATATTTATAAATGTATGCTATACATGTACATACTTAGATACAATTTGTGAAGAAATATTCATTATTTCTCTACTGCTTATTTTATGGTCACAAGGCAAGCTAAAGCTACTCCCAAATGACATTTGGTACAAGGCAGGTTCACCCTTGACAGGTCATATGACTATGACAATCTACCCAAAACCCTTTTAAAAAGGTTTTCCATAAGCATAATCATTTCAAGAAATGTCCTCATCCAAAATGACCATGAACACTGTAGTACTTATCTCAGGTCCGTATGTGGCACTGTAATGCAGTTACAGAAATACACCAAAAATGGAGAAGATAATGGTGAGCAGGCGCATAAAGCGTGCAAACTGTGTGCAAACTGTATTTAAAAAATAAAGCATACATGAGCATACATGTCAATGTACACAATTACAGAAAAAGAGACAGAACAATTAAAGAAAGAAAATACAAGGTATAAAAGGTAAGTGAAAAGATAGAACAAACTCCAAAAGCAAGAGAACATGAAAATGGATGGCGTTTTTGAGATTTCCCAACTCTGAAACCTATTTTCAAAAAATAGCATTTCAGTGAATGCTGTTTCTACGTGGCTATGATGCGGGAATCCATTGGCGGCTCCAGAAGTCTACATGCTGACATGTCCCTGGGCAAGACACCCAACCCTATGTTGCTCTTGACAGCAGCATGTGAATGGGTATAAATGTAGTGTAGAAAAAGCACTGCACATAGATACATGATGTATGAAAGTGTGTATAGGTGAATGGCAAAGCCTGCAGTGTAAAGCAACTTTGTGTCACGTCTGTGTCACCAAGTTCCCATGTTTTGTTATATCAGTTCATTTTTGTTATTCCCTTCTTTAATTTAATTTGTTTCAGGTGTCTTCACTTCCTACCCTGCTGTGTTTCCCGCCCCTTTTTAACTGTACCTGCCTTAATGTGTTCCACCTGCATCTAATGTCTCCCCTCACCTAATGTATAGACAGTGTACCTGCCCATCCCTAATGATCTCTGCCAGGTTGTCTTCATTGTGTATTTAGACCTACTTTCTGTTCTTGATCACATTTTTGATGATGATGATGATGCTATGTAATTAAGTCACATTCATACCCTGAGTATGAGAGAGTGAGTGTGAGGGAGTGAGTGTGAGTGCACCACAGGAAATCCCCCAGCAGTCTAGGTCTATAGCAGCATAAATAAGAAATGGTCCAGGTTTCCTGAGCCTGCTTTAAATGTTAGCTTTATCAAAAAGGAAGTTTTTAAGTCTAACTGTGATTATATGAATTATAACAAAGAGTGAACCCAGCCACAGGTTTAAAAAAAAAAAAAAAAAAAAAAAAGGAATAATACGATTTATTTTCAAAAAGAAGAACAAAAAGACAAGCCAGGGAAAACTAACAAAAGGCGAGGAGGCTGGCCAGCTTGCAGGGCAGAGACCTCTGAATCACGAACATCAAGCACATGAGATTACGGAGAGTAGATCTGAGTACGAGACGTTACCACAAACATAACGAGACGCGCTCGCGACTGTGGCAGCAGAAACCAGGGTATAAGAAGCAGTCGTTCTGATGAAAACACATCTATATTATAAACATAGTTTTACTGAATAAAACACATCAGTCACTACAAGGAGCAAGAGCGGGGTAGTGACTGTCCTATAAAACCAGACAGAGGTGAGCAAAGCTAACACAGACCGATGAGGGTGGTTACCTGCTATAGTAAGGTATGATGGGTTGTCCACAGCAACCACTCTTTGTGCTTCACACACAGGCATCCACAACAAACTATTAAAAAAAACAGTGCAATCCTGCTCATTAGCCTTACACCTAGTTCCCATTCATGCAGGGTAGATAGGAATAACCCCAAGCTCCAATACAATAGCACCACGTTCACTGGCTGCTGTTGAAGGAAAAGAGGGAGACAAAATCTACCTGGACAGCCAGTACCTGAAGCAGAGCTTAGCAGAAACAGACTGATAAAATCAGCCACAAACAGCTGACCATTGCTCAATCAAGCATACTAGCTACTGTTACTAATTTAAGGACACAAAAATACATACAATAAAATAACACACACACCAAACTAATATTATTATATAATATTATACTATTATACAAAGAAAAAAAAACTAAAATAAAGGCTCAGCAAAACAGCAATGGCAGACTTCTCCAAACATATAAAAAATTTACGCCAAATTACCCTAAAAGAGAGATTTGAGAAGAAGAAGACTTGTCAAAGGCTGTTGTGTAAAAATAGAAATATTTAATCCTGGATATCTGAGAGTGGGGCTTAACCTATGCTTCTGTGTTCATCCTGACTGTTGGCGCTTTTCCACTACACAGTTCCAGCACGGCATGGCACGGCACAGCACGTTTCGACTATACTCGGTTTGGTATCAGGCATGTCTTTTTCCATTACCAAAAGTAGTACCTCCTCAATGTGGGCGGGGTCATATTGTAAATATTGAGATTTTAGAAATGTCCTTGTTACATGTTAGAGATTAATGCATGTATTCAGGATTTTTAAGTCTTCTTAGCTGATCTACAGTAAGTTTTTATAGCAGTATTTTGTTCGATAAAGAAATCAGAAAATGTAATTTAGCAGTTCTGCTGATTGAATTTTATTCTGTGTCAGTCACTTGGAGATCCACAATACTGCGAAGAACCTGCGATCCCTGTGATTGAAGAACAAAGATTCCTCTGTTAAATATCAAGATTTTAGAAATAATCGTCACTAAATATTGAAGATTGACACACATTTTCAGGAATTTTAAGTCTTTTTAACTTAGATTTGCTGAGGCTGATTCTAACAGTTTTAGGCCACTGAATATCACTCAGAGCACACATTCAGTGTACTAGTAGGCTATGTTCACTGATTCATTCACAGTACATCCAGTGAACAAATCACTTAATGTACCAGTGCACATACTGTAACCTCACAGTGAGAGGACCTGAGAGGTCTCAGCCCACTGTTTTTGTCATACTGCAGGTTTCACCAACACCATGCAGCAGAAACTATGAAAGATGGTGAGATCAATGTTTAGCACTATTAAAAATTGCATTAAATAATGTAATAATGCATTAAATAATCACTGAAATGTTTGCCTTTATCTAACTTTTTTGTTATGCTATGTCAATTTTATGTATTGACTTGAATTACAATAAATTTAATACATTTATCTTTAGTTTCCAAATTGCGCGAGTGATGTTTAAAAGTGTTTTGCTGAGTCTCTCCACTGTCCTCTCATTATAGGTAAACCTTATGTTTTAAGTTTGTGCTTGCTGAGAAAGTCTGTTAAAACAACAACGGGGAACTGTGTGTGTTTATGTTCTTGACTAAGTCTAAACATCTTGAGCCAACGCCTAACTAGCGCAGGGGACACACGGGGATTCCTTCATTGAGTGACTGACTGACTCACTTGCAGTGAACAAATGGAAGGAACTAGTTTGGCCATAGAAGAAGGCAAGTAAATTATCTTTAGTCTCAACCTAAATATGTTTCTGTAGGCCTGTTTCTGTAGGCGACTGGTTTCAGGAGGGATACATGAAAGGTGGGATGAATGTTCAAGGAAGGAGGGAGCTTGAGTTGCACAGCTATGGAGTTGATGACCCGATCCACCTCAAAGGAGCCAATGTAATGTGGTACCAACTTCCTGGACTCTACCTGGAGAGGTCATGGGAGCAGAGCAAACCTTCCTGGCTGATAATTGGGGGCTCGAGTGTGGTGTCCGTTAGCCAGACGCTGATTGTGTTCGGTGGTCCTGGTGAGTGCTGCTCAGGCTGCCCTCCAGACAGCAGTGGCAGCGACGAAGAGCTGAAACCTGTAGATGTCCATAAAGGGGGTCATCCTGGTGGAGGAGTTGGTCAGGGAGTTGTGTGCAAACTCGACCCAAGGTAACTGGAGTCTCCAGGAAGCTGGATGTTAGCCGGCGACACACCGGAGGGCAGACTCCAGGTCCTGGTTGGCCCTCTCTGTTTGCCCATTAGTGTGGAGATGGCAGCCGGAGGAGAGGTTGGGGTCCGCGTCTACTGCCCTGCAGAAAGCCTGCCACACCTGGGAGAAGAATTGAGGTCCATAGTCTGACACAGTGTCCTTGGGGATGCCAAGGAGTTAATGATTGAAGAAGTGGGCTAGTCTAGATGAGGGTTGTGGAGCATTAACCTGGGAAGACCTAACACCGCAGATGACAATGGGGACATCATCATTAGGAATGAAATTAATATTTAGAGTCTCTGAAGCAGGCAGGGCTACTTCAAGCATTCACAATGATGGTAGACCAGTCAGTGCCCCACTATTGGGTATCACAGCCCAGCCAGCCTTCCGTAGTAAAATTTACATTTCTTGCCAAGGTCTTGTCCCCCACTCATATGCACAAAGCTTTAGATACTCAGAACAGTTGTTTGTATGTTTTGGTGTAAAGGGTAAAAGACAAGCACTGTTCAAGTAGAGGGTATCCCATTGGATTGTCGAGACCATGAAAGTGGCCTATTAGATTGCAGCTAAACCTGCCCCCTCTGGTGCGGTCTGTCACTCAACCAGGGGAGTGGCCATGTCCTGGGCAGCCATGTAAGGGGTTCCACTGTCAACAATATGCGCAGCAGCATCCTGCATTTTCTCCAGGTTATACCACTTAATGTGGTTTCTGGGACCACACTGGTTTCAGCCATTCTGACAAAGGCATCTACCGACAAAGTCCAGGTGAGTGTCGTTGCTTTGTGACATCACTGGTATAAGTTATACACTTAGTGCCACTGGCAGTCAAGAGCAAATGAAGAGAACAGAAATTACGATTGTAACTATGGTTTGGGGAATTCCTGATTAGTGCCAGTCATGTTGGTCACTTGGACCTTCTTAGAATGATAAGATTGTGAGAGACTTGCTGTAGTCTACATGTAATATTTAAGACCTGCATGGAGCATGAGGAGACATATCCTCTTTGTTTACTGCCACTGGCAATCATCCAGGAATTCACAGAACCATTTGTAACTTCCGCTGTGTAGAGGTCTGTCATAGTAAGGCCATATTTATTGTTGCATGGCAACATCAGCTAAATGCTGGAAAAATCTGCAAATAGTTGATACTGTTGCTTATGTTACCAGTCAGAAAACATGGCAATCTACTGAGTGGTTGGCAACATTTGAACATGAAACTTGTCACTTGGCCAGTTGGTTTTGCCTTCTTTAACATCTTTGTTGGGCACAAATCCCCACATAAACCAGATTAGAATTATATTAATATGTCTTATAAAGAAAATGGGAATAAGGTTAAATAAATAGTGTTAAAATTGCTGTTGGCTCTAATATTGCAATTGCAGTAACAGTATCTAAATAAGTAGAATTAGACTTTTTTTTTTCAAAATGGTGGTAATTTTTATGTGGTTAGAACATTGTAAGCAGTACCTTAATAGAATGCATCACTGGAGCAACAGTTTTAATTGAATCATTTAACTGACAGGAAAACTACATTTTAGAACAACCTTTATGTCAAACATAATTCTGATAATGAAAATGACAACAATGTATGGTCTTTAAAAAAAAATCAACAGATTGGTATTATTAATAAAACAATGACAAAAATAACAAGATATATGTTGCACCTGTGATTAACCCATACGAACTGGAAAACTGAGAGACAAATCTAAAATCATGTACAGGTTCAAACCAATTGGCAAATGTGTCAAACAGCAGGAATATATCTATATGATATGCTTCTGTCCCCACACATATTGTGTAATATTGTATATTGCCTATTTTCAGCATCCTTGATCAGTGTAGACCAGTAGAATCCGGCAATAACTCTGTTTCTAGTGCCTTGAACACGACTATGATTTCCAGTCCCAGGGTTATTGTGCCACTCTACAAGAACCAATCTTTTCTCTTCCTCTGACATGACCACCAGATGCATGGACTGCCTACAGGGGCCTACATCAAAGAGCCTGTTATCTTTTTTAAAGGGTGGCAAGAGGAAGTCAATGTTATCCATGGTGGCTGCAAGATGAACTTCTTCTCTCTGGCAACCACAACTGTTTTGACACATGTTTGCCCCCCATCGCAAAAAATTAAACTGTCTAACAAAGTAAGACACTTCTGTCCTGCCCCTTCTCCCGACACTTAAGCACTGGCTTATTATCTCTTACAGTCATCTCCACTCACCTCAGTCCCTCCATCATGTAATTTCACTTTGAATCATACTTTTTACAGGCAGTAAATACATGTGCTGTAGTGGCTTAATTCCCCTATGACCCACTCTTTTTTGGATTACATATAAATGTCTTCCTTTCACCTGCCAATCCCAAAGTTGCTGCCAATCATCAACTAGGACCCAAATGAAGGAAAAGAGTGAAACACATTAGGACAAGACAGACAATCGAGGGAAGACAGGACAGGAAGTAATACAGCATGGTATACACAATAAAAGAACTACAAAAAAAACCAAAAACAAACAAACAAAACACAGGAAGCAACATGGCGCGGGCAGCTTATACATCTGGAAAGACATCATCAATAATGAAAAGTACATAGAGGTTTTAGAGCAACATATGCTCCCATCTAGACATTGTCTCGAAGGGAGCATATGTCCATCACAACGGCATGGCTTCCCAGGAGAAAAGTCCAGGTGCTGAACTGTCCTGCCTGCAGTCCAGACCTTTGACCAATAGAAAACATTTAGTGAATCATGAAATGAAAAATCCAGTAACAAAGGTCCAGGACTGTTGAGCAGCTAGAATCCTGCATCAGACAAGAATGGGACAAGATTCCTTTCCTTAAACTCCAGCAACTGGTCTCTTCACTTCCCAGATGTTTACAGACAGTTGTTAAAAGAAGAGGGGATGCTACACAATGGTAAACATCACCCTGTTCCAACGTTTTAGGGATGTTTTGCTGCCATCAAATTCAAAATGAGCTAATATTTTTCATGAAATGGTAAAATGTTTCAACATCTGATATGCTGTTTATGTTCTATTGGGAATAAAATACAGGTTTATGAGATTTCCTAATCATTGTATTCTGTTTTTATTTACATTTTACATAGCATCCCAATTTTTTATTTAATTGGGGTTGTAACTAAGACTTGTTGGTGGTCTGTTCTCTCTAGCGATCTTGACACGTTTTGTATGTATCTTTTCATTTGCTCTCCTTGCTTTTGTCAGATGTCTATTTGTTTGTATTGTTCTTATTGTTATTTTTGTTCTTTCCCTAATAAAGATGATATAAGTTAACCCACCACCACCAACCCCTGAGCCAAGGGGAGGTAAATATTAACATTCTAACAAAAGCTTACAACCATTCACTTGTCACACTGTGTATGACCAAGTGTGCTTTATTGTTCCAGTAAGCCCACCAACACACTAGTAATGCTATCTACCCAGGGTAGCCAGAGGGTTGTTTTATGTGTGCACTGCAGTTAAGTTGGCCTGATATTGTATTTTTCTACTTCAAATTTCCTGTTGATGTCAGTGAAAGGTACAGTGCTGCCTTTGGGAACACTAAAATACTCATGATGTCATCAAAGCTCACAGCCAGCCATGGCACTACAACATGAAATCCCCATAGCAACAAGAGAGGGTTGCTGTTGAGATAAAGAGAATAGTCTCATAGCACTGGAGAGATTGCCACTCAAACTGCCTGCAACATGTATCCTCACGCCGTTGGCAATGTGTTGTTTTGTAGGAGTATGTGTGTGTAGAAGTGTGTGTTATTTGTTATTTGTGCCATAGTATCTGTGTCCATCAGTTTAGTATAGACTCCCTTCCGACAAAATTTGTAAATAGTCACTTGGCAATGCAAACATAACATTCACGAGCAACAAAGATGATATTGTAATACAAGAGATGTATTATTGTGCTTAAGGTCAACAACAGCTGATGTTTGCTGTTTTGTTTTGTTTGAGCATATACTAATTACAATTAGAATAGAACTCTTTACTGTCATTGCACAGGGTAAAATGAAATTGGTTGGCAGACCTCATGGGGTGTACACAAATAAACAACTATAAAACACAAAAGCATACATAAATGGCCCTGACAAGGCCCATGTTTATGTCAGAAAAGGTCCTTAATGGACCAAATACAAATATTCTCACACAGGCATGTCTCATCAAACTCCCAACTAATGTAACCTCCCACCTTCTGTGTTATGGGACCCCACCCAATACAAATTTATCTTCTTTGACCCTAAATCAAATCTTTCTCCTGTATATCTGTATATCCCTGTATATCTGTGAAGATTCTCGGTCATCCAGGTCATACTCTTCTTTTAGCTAGCTGTAGGTAAGCAAGTCCAGTCGCCTACAGCTGCTACAGAACTATCCCTGTAGGTTAAAATCATAGCAATTATCTTCTTTACTATCCTGCAGATGTGCACGGTGCTCATATGAATGGTGTCTTGTTACCTCTGCAAAACTTGGGGCATCAAATCAGCAGTTCACCAACCAATGGGTAATGTCACAATAGGTCACCACTTGGTTTTAACACTCAGAGAAATGATCATCATTTTGTTGTCATGTTTCTGTTTCTTTTCCTTTTTCTTTAATTCTCCCCCCTTTAGCCCCTCACTTCTCTTCTGTTCACCATTTTTCTTTTCACCCCAACCAGCCAAGGCAGATGTTGTACATCTTTGAGTCTGGTTCAGTCAGAGATTTTAACAGAGAGTGTTGGGTTTCTCTTCTCCTCTCTCTATAATATTGTAAGGTCTCTGGCTAGGGATGCACCGATGCCACTATTTTCTGACTAAGTACAATGTAAAACTTTTCACTGTAAATTTACAGTAATCTACTGGCAGCAGCTTCGCCAGCAAAGTACTGTATTTCTTTTTACAGTAATATACAGTAATTTAGAATTACAGTATATTACCTGAAATACATTTACAGTTTATTACTGTATTCTTGTAAATTTACAGCACAATACTGTTTCCAGCTTTGTCAATAAATTACTGTATATTTACAGTATTTAAGCTGTATTTGAATCTACAGTATATATCCTGTATTTAGAATGACTGTCATACCACTACTACTACTACTACTACTACTACTAATAATAATAATAATAATAATAATAATAATAATAATAATAATAATAACAATAAAAACAATAATAACAATAATAACAATGATAAAATAATGGCCTCATAGCAATAATAATAATCATCATCATCATTAAAATAATGAAGTAGTAATAATATAAATGATGAAAAAAAAGACAAAAGGACAATTAATTTTCAGGTATTTATTATCAAAAATAATGATCATAAAACCATCTTTTTAACCATCTTCCTGCTCTTCTTGCTGTGCACCTTCTCATGGCTTGCTTTTGTGCCCCTCTCAGAATTAATGTCAATGCAGCCTCTGAAAAACAATGTAAAATGACACAAATATTTGTCTTTCAGGTGACATCATTGTATGAAAGAGACATATCATATTCAGTACAATTCACACCAATAATCAAGTTTAAAAGAAGAATACAAGAAGAATATATATATAAGAACAATATTAGTAGAGGCAGCAGTAATGGTGGTAGTTGTTATTATTGTTGTTATTATAGTTGTTGTTCTTATGTCAGAGGCACCAGTGGTTTTCACTAGGTTATTGGACAATGGTAATGTGTGAACAACTTTCAGTGAAGTCAAGTTCTGTAATACAGTCTTCGAAAAAGTGCCTACACCTGAATGAACTCCAGTGTGCATTCTGCCTCAGGTTGAAGTTGTAGTAGGAGGCAAAGAGTACTGCAAGCCCAAGCACAAAGCATGTTCCTTCACAGAGCACCTCTTTTTTCTATGCTCATCGTCCATCACTGGTTTGTCTGTGTCATTGGACCTGAAAAAAGATTACAAATTAGAAATTAGTTAAAAGAAAAGGGGGGGGGGGTGATATCATCAATCTGGCACAATATAAATGTGAATTTAGAAAAAGATTCTGGAAGGTTCTCAGTGGGGAAAATGTACACAGTGACTCTGTTTACCAACGTGGAAAACACAAAGCACTAGTTTTTATGTGCTACCTCACTACATTTGTCAGTAAAGTTTGTGAGTATGAGACAAAATATGCTAACATGCCCTGTTCTAAATGGCAGAAAATCAGAAAATTCAACTGGAGTAAGGCTCACAATTATGTATTTTTTAATTTACTTGACAGGGATAATGTTTTGCCACAACATAGCATTTTTACAGTTTAAGGCAGAATAAAAATAGTGGTGACTTACCTGACAGAGGTGGCTGATGGCATTCATCAGCCACCTCCGTCAGGTGGAAGTGTGGCCATGTCTTTGTGCTGACAGAGACTTGCTGGCAGATGCACTTCACATTTTACATTTTCAATGAAATGCAAGCTGTAAGAACAACTTTTGCTCCTGTCACGTCACTTAATTTTTAAATGAGTTCCCACGGTATTTTCACCTTCCCAGAATCCTCAGCTATTTACAGCAAAATTACAGTAAATTCCTGTAAATAATGGTACTCTCTTAAAGTGCTGTAATCACGTTATTATTTTTTTTTTCCCCAGATTGCCTTTCGGTTTACAGTATGATACTGTAAGGCATTAATACAGCATAATACTGTTGAAATTTTACTGTAAATTTACATCAAAGTCTTACAGTGTACAAGTACGAGTACTTAAATTTGAGTGATTACCAATACCGAGTACTACTTAATAACACTGTTAACATTATGACATCTTATTTGCCTTACTTTGACTCTGAACAGAAATGCAACATTGTAATAATGATATTGCCGCTGTTTATACACTTACAGTCCCGTCCAAAAGTATTGGAAGTATGAGGACTTTTTGCTATAAAACATTTTGGTTACACATTGAAAGATGAATATTAGACAACAGATCAGTAGTTTAGTTTTTTCCCCAGGTACTTACACCCAGATATGATAAACAAGAACATAGCCTGTTTGTAATAGATCACCACATTTTTGCGAACAGATACTGAAACCAGTGATACTTTTTTTCATGTCATATCTTTTGCTGTGCTTAGTGCTGGTTCTTTTGATGTTTTAAGAAGTGGCTGGTGTTGAAGGAGTTACCTTTTCCTTCTCTTCTTGACATTTTAGCAGAGCACAGGTTACAACACATTGTGACACCTGCTCAGCTCACTTAAAAATACATAAAGTGGTATCAGGTGTAGCAGTGTCAGAGTCGTTTTACGAATACAAATACAAGTGTATGAGGGCAGCATCAGTTCATTCCGGTGCATTCCTAGTATCTGGTGCCTTGAGATAATGCATGCTGTGATTTGGTGCTATATGTAATCACATAAATTTGATTTGATTTGATTTATTCACACCATTGACAGTACAAAGAGGGATGGTTGTCAAGGTCGATGATGTTGTTGCTTCCACAAAAATCTGATTATTCCTAATGACGACTGAATGATCAGTTCCAGTTTGTAGACACAGGTGCAGTGGGACCCCCTCTCTACTTTTACGTCCTGTCTGCAAAAAGACACACATGTGTACTCTTGCATACTAACACACAAACACACTGAGGCGATGCTGCCAAACATTTCCTCTTTTGCTTTCAAAACGAGTGGACAGATGGTGAAGAGGGTGATAAACAGGAGAGGAGAGACAGAGAGCGATTGTCATGCTGCTGCTGTTCTTAATGGAATGACTCATCACTCAATGTCAATGTGACCTTTATCTACCACCTCTATAGTTCCATTCCTTCCATTCATTTTCATTTCTGCACACCTTGTTAATGCCATTTCATGCTCTATGATATTATTCTGACACCTGACCTCTCAGAAAAAAATGCAGGTTATATTTCTGCAAACCTCTGTAATGTTTGTGCATTCTGTCAAGAATTTGAATTTGTCTGAATGTAGCATTTCTTAAACAGTTTCATATTGTCCTGTCAACAAGTGATGTACTGTAGTTCTAAAGTCAAGGAGCAAGATCAAACTTCTTGTGTGTTTTAATGCTGTTCTGCCACAA
Organism: Brachirus orientalis; assembly: GCA_016785285.1. NCBI lineage: Eukaryota > Metazoa > Chordata > Actinopteri > Pleuronectiformes > Soleidae > Brachirus > Brachirus orientalis. The sequence continues at coordinate 780,760 of JAFBJR010000150.1, forward strand.
TAACTGCTTAAAGGAGACATAGAATGTTTTTTTTTAACCAAAAATCGAAAAAAAAAAAAAATACTGATGCCTACTTAGATAAACAAAATAATATTTATGGTCAAAAACCTCATAGTCTCTTCAGATTAAGCCACTTTATTGCTCATCTCTGACAGCATTTGAACAGGTGCTCTGTTTCGGAGCTAATGCCCGCCCCCCAGAACACTGAGTCTCTTGCGATTGGCCAGCTACCAAGCTCTTTCCCACTCGCTTGTGATTGGCTAGCTACAAGCGGACTAACTGCTGCGCAGTGCTTCGACCCCCCAAACCGCAGGAGCATCAGTTTGAGTGCCTGCGTGGTTTAATTTACATGTAAACCATTTTAGTATAAATTGTTCCCTATGCACATGGTTTCTCACAGCTCATGCAGCGGTTCGCTTTTAAAACAGCGAGCCGAGATAAACAGAAAGCACACACAATCTCTGTTTGCCGCACAGCAGTTAGCATATGTAGTAAACCTGAGACGCTCGCAAGCTGACACAAAAATACACACATTTCCACACAACTTGTGCAGAGGTGTGTTTGTAAACAGTATTGTGGAGCTGAGAAAAACACTCACTCTCACTCACTCATTTTCTACCGCTGCTGAGATAAACAGAAAAGGCGAACACACACGATGCCTTTAAAATGAGGCTGAAATTAGCCGTCGTTAGCTATTGCTATTCAAGACAAGAAGCAGTCAAGCCACAAAGACATTATTACTTCATTTGGAAATACTTACATTGCCTTCAGCTGCTCCCTACTTGAGATGAAGTTTTGAGCTGAGTCCTGCATTGTATTGCCCAAAGTTTGTTTAGCTAGTCACTTCAAAGTGACTGCTACAAACAAACAGCATTTCAGGAAGCTTAGCAGGGATATTACTATCAAAGATGAAAGATATCCACAAGATATTTTTCCTCATTAGAAGGAGAAGGGAGTCTACGAAGCATCTGGTGTTGTTTTTGACAACCAGCAACAGAGCAACAATGTACTGAACCTTTCTTCTGAGACATGTTGCTCTCAACAGATACAATAGTTGTAATGGTGGAAGTGATTCAGCTTCTTCTTCTTCAGGTTGAATGTTCACACCCATGACGTGGGAGTAGCTGTTGGGGGAGCTTTTTTTATATGTCTCCAATATTCTTTTCAAAATCCAATTCATCAAGCCACTTGACAGCAACATCTATTGGCAAATGAAGAAGAAATAACACAACAAGATGTTTTTGTGATCTCATAAACGTTGACATCACAAGATGGCTGCACCTCACTGGTATACATGTGAAATATAAAATTAGATCAAATTTGCCTGAAATAAATATCAAATCAATTACATTCATATTGTTTATGGCTTCATTTCCTCTTTACTGCTGTAAAATAGTGTTATAATGATGACGTGAGGTCTCACTGCTGTATTTGGCTAGGGATGCACCGATTAAGATGTAATTGCTCCATCCATGGATTTTAAAGGACTTTCAGCAGAGGAGTTGAAACCAGCATAAATGTGAAAAGTAAAATTAAAAACTCAAAGACGTAGCAGTAAGTGAACATAACATGGCTAGTATTGTTGCCTGGATACTGGACTGGATTCTCTGGATACTTTGACTAACGCCAGTCCAAAACCCTTCCAAATGTGAGATTAAGTTTATTGGACACTCTGAACATTAGAGTTAATGGCTGTTTGTCTCAGTACATTGCCCTTGTCATGCGATCTGTCCAAGGATACAGTAGTCTCTACAGTACAAACCACAAGGGTACAAATATGCACTTTATTCCTTATTTTCTGAGAGTGTACGTTTGGGTCTTGTAACACTGTCATTAGGATATGTTGGTGTGTTTAAGGATCTTGGTATAATAAGGAAAACCTGTGATCTTGTCTTCTTTTGTTGGGGTTTATTGGTAGCATGCGTCCATGGTGTCAGTGCATTACCACCTACTGGATTGGATGTGGGCATAGGATTTGGAAGGAAACCATTTAATTCAATTTTATTTGTTCACCAACATACACAACATACATCATTGCATTGCACTTTACATAGTAAGGCAGAGACCTAGAAGTTAACAAATTGAGCTGTCATGACCTGTCTCCTGGTTGGGGGAGTTTTTGATTCACTTCCTGCTTTTATTGTTTCACTTCCTGTCTGTGTTTTCTCCATTAACGTGAACTTTACTTCTGAGGCTGGTGGCACAACTGGGCAGGCTCCCTAATCACCACGGCTGCACCCAATCTCCTCATCAGGTCTCCTTTATTTAAGCCTGGATTTCCTGCGGCCTCCTTGTCAGCGCGTCATGTTTCCCACGTCCGGTAACTCGCCCAGCTCAGGCTCAGTTTATACCCTTGTGCTCTCAGTCTCTGCAGCTCGTCTCTCTTTTTGGTTTTCCCTCAAGTTTAATCCTTGTTTCTCTTTTTCTCTAGACCCCAGTGTTTTCCTGAGCCAGCCCTGCCAGCCGGCCTGCCTCAGCGTTTTTCTTTTGTATTTAGACTGGTTGTTTTTCGTTGCCTTTTTATATTAAAACCTCTTACTCGCCTTCACTTGTCCCTGCCTCTTGGGTCCACCTTTAGTTCATCCTTTTTGATACGATTCTCACAAATCGTTACATGAGCAAGTCCATGGTGTTAGTGGAGAGGGAAAAAACTCCCCTGTAACAGGAGGAAATTTCTGATAGTACCAAACTTAAAGATGTTAAGCATCAGCCTCAGATGGGCGGGGTGAAAGGAAAATTGAGGGTCAGATGAGAGGTGGGGGACAGAAAGGGGGCAGAGGAAAGGAAAGAGGGACATGAGGTGAGAAAAACCAGGAGCACATATATAACAATTGCATTAAGTTTAAGATTTAGTCAGGACAATTCTGAATCAGTTGTGATATGTTTATAGTACTACAGCGTCATTTATACCCCAGGTACCGTGGAACTGGAAGCCATGGGAATGTCATCTAAAGTGACTATGTGGTCAGATGGTTTTTCTCCAAGATGTTTAGGGCCGCGAATAATTACTTCAGGTTTGTCTGTGTTTAAAAGTGGAAAGATACAGGTCATCCATGACTTAGTTTTTAATTTAAATGTTACCAAGTTGTTATGCATGTTTGTAGATATGTAAATGAGTCATATAATTTTTCTTCCGAAACATGAGCTCACATGTATATGTGGTTTGCAGAAACGTGCTGTCGATTAAGTTGTTTCACTATGACGTACAGTATTTCCTCCTCATCCTTGCATAATGTCAATCTCCCTCATCTTATTCTATTCTGGACTCTTGGACATAGTTTTATCATCGGGGACACACACATGCTCTGGACAATATGGTAACAGATGGCTGCTTCTGCCAGACAGCAGTTGTGTACATTAACTCTTGATTTGATTGAACTGACTTGACAGACAGCACTTAATTGTTGCCTGCAGTGTGGGAAAATGAAAACAAATTTGGTGGCCATTTTTAAGCTCAGTATTTACCACACCAAATCAGTCTTACATACTATATGTATCTACTCATGCAATCTATATAAATATAAACAAACACATGTGTTTACTTCCTATAGCAAGCCACAGCCCCAGTTAGGCCATTGATTTTTCCTTTTTTTCTACTGTGGAGAAAACAACAGAAAGTGAAACCATACCCAGAATCAATACCACAGTTCTCTACTCGGAAGGTGAGGACATACTATACATTTAAGAGTGGAAGCAACTATTATCTGGCTGCTCTTGTAGGTGAATGCTTCCAAAGTCAATTCAATTCAATTTTACTTGTATAGCACCAAATCACAAATTACATTATCTCAAGGTACTGTAAGACACAAACCTTTACAATATTATAAAAAGAAGAGAAACCCAACAGTTCACATAATAAGCAAGCAGCAGTGTGGAGGTCAGCAGCACCCTATCTCCACTGTACACACTGTTGACAGTACACTGCTTCCTCCTCCTGAGCCGCCAGATGGTTGACCAGAATCTCCCCAAAGCCGTCATTCTCATCATTCTCCATGGTCTCACCGCACTCCTCCCACGTCCGAGTTTTTGCCTCAGCAAACAACGAAGCCACATTCTGCTCGGCCTGCCAGTATCAGCTTCCTCTGGAGTCAAAGGCAGAGGGAGGCTACTCTCTCATCCACAGGGGTGAACCCCAATGTACAGCGCCCCCAGCCAGGGGCACCTCTCACCAGGGGCAACTCCAGAGTGGAAGAGTTTCCAACCCCTCTATAGGAGACTGGTTCCAGAGTCCAAGCTGTGTGTCGAGGCGAGTCTGACTATATCGAGTCTGACTATATCTAGTCGGAACCTCTCGACCTTGTGCACAAGGTCAGGCTCTTTCCCTACCAGAGACATTTCATGTCCCTAGAACCAGCTTCTACAGTTGAGGGTCGGACCACCAAGGTCTCCAACTTTGGCCACCACCCAGCCCACACTGCACCCAACCTCCTTGGCCCTTCCCAAAGGTGGTAACCCCATGGGAAGGGGGACACACGTCGCCTCTTCGGGCTGTGCCTGGATGAGCCCAATCGGTGCAGGCCCGGCCAACAGGCAGTCACCATTGTTCCCCACTCCCAGGCCTGCCTCCAGAGGGGGGGCCCCTTCTCAGGGGGGTGGGATAGATCACTCCCATGGTTGCAGCCCTCCAAGTTAAACATACTCGTCATGAGCACCCATGTGATTATTTGAGAAACGTGTATTTTCAAGGACGGAATACCCCAGGCTTGGAAGAAACCCCTATTTTTAAAGGGCCCATTCACCAGAAAATGTGTTCCAATGTCCTTCCCTTATCTATACATCACTAAAGTGTCACAACAAACACTTCAGACACTTCTGTGTAACTAGTAAATCTGACATGAATTGAATTCTCCCCAAGCAGCAGCTCTTTCTGCTCCGGTGGAGAGCGTAGCATCTCCGTTTCAAATGCTAGTTCTTTTGTCGGCTGTAGAAGCCAACACTAGACACTTCATAAACTGCTAATCTTGCTTAAATTCTTCTTGGAGACTCAGCACCAAACTTAACCTGAAGGAAGGAGCAGTGTCAACTATCTGTGATGATTCCCTGATGACTGAGATAAGTTAAGTATTTCAAACATTAATTCATTATAGGTATGTCTGCATGTTTGTTCTGTTGAAGATACAATTATTTATTCATTTAAACTGATCCCGTGCTTTTGTAATTTGCATTGCTTTTCATGTCTTTCACATTAAAGTTGAATATATAAAGTTTACTTTTTTTTATCTTTAGGATATACCACACCAGTTTAATAACAAACAAACAGCCACTCAAAATGATACCAGACTTCATCAGTGGAGGCTTCCACAGCTTGGTCCTGCGTTTTCCTGGTGTCAAAGAAGGTACAAGCCTGCAAAGCCAGTAAACACAGACCCCACGTACAGTACATCACAACCAAACGTTATTCTCATAACAAAAACATTTTAACTTTGTACAACTGCTGCGAAATCTATATTATTTACAAAGAATCTGTTTTAAAAAACTGTAATCAATAATAAAGTGACTAAATTCAGTTTTGACTCAATGTTTGTGTTGAATGTAATATTTTACAGACTATGTGGCTGATCTCATAAGACTAAGAGTGTGTGGGGAGGTTATGAAGAACCCAGGAGAGTTGCAGAAGATCCCCATCCCAGAGAGCTTGTCCTCCTAAGAGGACATGGTTGCCTGCCATGAGTCCCTCTTCAGTCAGAGGTGGACCAAAGTCGGCATATTGGGCAGTTGGGTCAGGAAACTGCTGGCATATCCGAGGAACAAAACAGGATGGGATGACAACTCCTATACTTCCACCCAAATAGCCCCAGGTCAAACGTATTCACATCTTCGATTTTGTGTAATCCAGAGTTACATACCATAATGATCATAATTCAATTGGGTAATTGATGCAAACACTAGTAACAAGGGCCAGACCACAAGCTTGGTAATGTGTCCTTTATGCACAGGTGCACAGGCTGATTTCATCCCGTTACACGTTTTTTATTTTTATTTTTTATTTTTTTTTAATTTTGTGATCTGTGCACACTACTCATCTTTACTACATGGGTTTTTAAATATAGTTTACTAAACATGAGTGTCTTTATTAGTGGAAAAATATGTTCACCTTACTCTTAATGCCAACCTCAGTCCCATGGAATGCGCAATGTCCTTCGCCGAGCTCGGCCACACTGGTGGAGGGGCTGCCCGCGGTGCTTTTGTTTGGCCCTTCTTACATCATTGAACCACTTTTTTTTACACTGGTTTTCAGTATGTCAGGGCAAACCTGATTAATAATATTAGTAACCTCCTTTTGCCTCTTTTTGCATCATCAGCCTGTGGAGGTCTGTTCATGTGATCATATATTCAGCCACTGCGAGCTTGGACCTCACGGACCAGAACATCAGTTTTCCTACGTCTGATGCTGCAGCTGTCTCCTTCGTCCATGGCGAGACGAAAATTGCACTGCGCCTCACCGCGGTGCATTTAAAGGTGAGGAGAGGAGCTCATTTGATTTGTGAAGACACAGTCACGCCTTCTCTCCCTCTCTTTGCTACTTGCCGGTAGGAGAGATGGAGGAGGAGTACTTGCAAAATGTGCCTGCACACACACCCCTTAATGAATTAATGAAAGAATGACAAACATTTTTCCCCAGAATCTTTTCAAAATATTTCCAAAAATATATACTGCAAGAATAGCATTTTAACTGTTCTACAATATTGTCTGATTCTCTTTTCAGGTGTTATCGACATCTAGTTTATCAGAGCTTTGTCAGCTGGTGCTGGGGCTATTTGGGTGGAAGTATAGGAGTTGTCATCCCATCCTGTTTTGTTCCTCGGATATGCCAGCAGTTTCCTGACCCAACTGCCCAATATGCCGACTTTGGTCCACCTCTGACTGAAGAGGGACTCATGGCCTGGTCTATGAAAATAGAGCCCGACCAGGTTGGAGCTGGCGAAAACGCATCTTCAGTGCAGCCTTTTGGCATGAAATTGTCATTGCGCCAAGCTGAATCTGTCAACACTTCCCCCTTTTGCGCAGCCACACCCATCTCTGCTTGCCTCGGTCTACCAAATTGCCAAATTCGCTGCGCACGTTGTTGCGCTGGACGAAATTACTACTGCACAAGCTGTGTCACCTTGTGCTGCGCCACGAAATTAGAGCCCTCAGTGTTCAGGAGAAAGAGGGGGACTCTGAAATAAGGTGACTGAGAACAGGAAGACAGAGAGGAGCAGCAGACTGGCTCACTCTGCAGAGTCTGTGAGGTTTTTGAACATAAATTTCTAAGTAGAGCTCAATAACTTACATTTTTGGTTCAAAAAGACCTTTAAGTCCCTGTGTGTTCAACCTTCACCCATACATACACACTCACGTTGTGCTTCAAACAAGCTAAGGTAAACCTTCCATGCTTGAGATAAAGAAGATATCCCAGGTGGCTTGGCATTTCCCTCTACATGCAAGAGATAAAACCTTCAAACCTAATAGGTAAACTACAAAAGTGTCACCAAGATGAACAGCTTCAAAATCTCCCCCTCACAACAGAACAAAAGGGGGGGTGATAAAAAGAAGCCTAGGGACAGAGAGCACAACTGCCATGTCCACCAGCTGCCACGAGACAGGCACTCCCTCAACAGAAATCGTTGGAGGCCATATTCAGAGATTCTGGCCCAAAACATGATAATCTACTGAATTACTCTGATGATGACTGCAGCATCGTCGAGTACAGTTCAGACCATGATCATGTCCAGTTTGACCGAGACGGTGCATCTCACTACTTCTCTGGCTACGTGTCTTATAGTCCTGAGCCAAAAGTTTCAGAAAACTTCAGATACCAGAGCCAGATACCACCTGAACAAAACCTTAGAACACAACTCAATGTGTCCTGAACAAGGTTTCTTTCTTGTTTGTTTTCCACTTATGAGAAGAGTATGATTTTGATTTTGTAGGCAACAGCAGCAATTTCAGTGATTCTTAACTTTGTATTAATCAGACTTAGTACTGTCAGTTAAGAACACCACTGTCCAACTTTGTAACGTTTGAGAAATTCCCTGGTATTTTTTCTCCTTCTATTAGAGAGAGAGTGCTCACTGCATAATGGCTGTTCCCTCAGCAGTCTAGTTCTATAGCAGCATAACTAAGCAATGGCTCAGAGTTGACTTGAACCAGCCCTAATTATTAGCTTTATTAAAGAGGGAAGTCTTAAGTTTAACTTTAAATGTAGGGACGATCTCTGCCTCCTGGACCCACAGTGGGAGCTGGTTCCACAGGAGAGGAGCTTGGTAGCTGAAAGCTCCCATTTTACTCTTAGAGACTCTGGGAACCACAAGCAGGCCTCCATTTTCTGAGCGCAGTGGTCTATTTGGATGGTAAGGTACAATCATGTCTTTTAGATAAGACAGGGCCTGATCTCTGAGTGCTTTATATTTGAGGAGGAGGATTTTAAATTCTATTCTGGATATAACAGGGAGCCAGTGTAAGTTTTTCAGCATCCTTTAATGACAGGATGTTTGTGTCCTTCTAGTCAAGGCAACATGCATCCTGGAGGCCACATGACCCTTTGCTCAAAGACCATAAAAGGGCAATGTGGTAGGCCGCAAAGGGCCATAAAACTTTTTCATTGTCTCAGGATCCCTTATCTTTCACAAGAATGAATATTACCAACCTCTTCCCAGTCAGTTCAACCTGACTATAGATGTGGCGTTGTAATTTATAAATTACTAAGTTAATTATGAATCATAATCCAATCTGAGGTAATTGGCTAAATTCATGAGACTGAATCAGTAAACTGGTTATCTTTTCCCCTCTATCGAAGGGTGGTGCCCTCTGGAACTTAAGTAAAGTCAGTAATAATATATTACTCCATATTTATATTTACACCTTGGGAAAAAGCAAATAAAGAAAAAGAAAAATATTCAATTAGTAATCACAAGGTCATGAAATGACTGGAAAGATACAGGCTCCTCCTTGTGGCATGTCAAAATCGTGTGTTGGCATTTGTAATTATCCACATGAAAATACTTCGCGATCCAGATGTCCAGTGATATTGTATATTGCCCCATCCCCAAGTTCATGTTTTGTATATAAATTTTTAATATAGATTCTGCTTGTTTATCAAGACGGAGTTAGTTCTTCTATCTCTGCCTACAATATGGATATAATATAGATTTTAAAAGTGTGTGTGTGTGTGTGATCACCTGCTTAGCACCCACAGAGGTCATTCCAAACAGCACTCTACCCCTGCAGTCTGCTGCCAAAAGTTGGATTCATGCCCTCTCCTCTCCTTCACCCATCTGCCTCTCTCTCTCCTCCTCCTCCTCCTCCTCTCTCACTCCACTGTGCCCTGCTGCATAGAAAAGGGTGGGGATTTTTAGGTGTGCAAGACTGCTGTGCCAGACTGCTGAGTCACTCACTGACACATCCACATACATATTATTATACATATTGTTATCTATCGCATCTTAACAGTGCTGTTGTGGATAGACTGCAGGAAAATGACTGAATATCAGAAGTGTTTAAGGGTGTCAACATTGATCAGACATGGTTGATGCAATGATGACGCGGGATCATTAGTTGAAAAGAATTCTTAAGTTTCTCTCTTAGGTTCCAGCTGGTCTGCTTGTTAGAACACAAAACAGAATCAATGGTCTCACTTTGCCGAGACTTGGCTCAACCTGAAGATAAGAGGGGAACCAGAGACAGGACTAAAATAGTTGGAGAATTAATGGCTCTGAAAAAAGTGGGCAAAGTGTTTGCCAGTAATATGAAACTCAAATGTGTTTTAAAAGAGGGTTAGGAGGAATTTAGATTTATGAGAAGAATTATTATTAAGAATTATTCATAATCAATACTGCGATACTGGGGCAAAATGGTCTCTTTAAAAAAAAGAAAAGAAAATCTCACACTAACATAAAAAAAGACTGAGTTGCAGTTAGCCAGACTAGTGTGGATAACTAATACCAGCTGGTTGAGGTGAGGTAAAAAGATCATGGAAAGGTTAAAATGGAGCATGCAAGGGGTAAATGCAAAATTATACATTACATCATCACCATTTACCCCCCCCCTTCCCAGCAACCTTAATCCCTTATCCCATCATCTAAGTGCCTTTCTCCGTCTAGCTGTTTTATATATAATTGCTATGTATGTGGTGGTGGATGATAAATTGTTGCACTTCTGACACCAAGCATTGGATATTGGTGGTTGGGCTCTTAGCTGCCCTGCATTTAGAAATAGTGCTTCTTCATTTACATTTTATGGTCAACAGAGAGTTCCTGGCCATCAATCTGCCTGCTCATGTTCAACGTGAGAGACGTTCAGCCAGTGAGTAAACAGTTGCAGAGTGAGCATAGAGAGTGTCTCATGGTGGTTTGTCGTGTTCTCTTCAATTCCATGTCATCATCGTTGTCAATATTTGACACATTAATTGAACACGCGTTTCATATCAAGTTGAACCTGTGCTTGGCAGAGAAAGGAGAGACTATGGAGGAGGACATGAGGTATTCCTCTTATATTCTCCAGGGAGTATAAATGAGTCTCTTCTTTCTTTCATGTGCAATTCCCATCTCAGCCTGAAGACATATCTGGGCTTTCACCTGGCCTACTTTCAACAAGTAGAGGAAAAAAACACAGTCTTTTGCAGACTGTGGTCTCTGGCCTTTTTTCACTGCAATGGTTAATTTGACCATGAAAATCTATGGACTTATGAATTTCATCTCGTTTGAAGTTGCATTAAGAGCTGTTAGCGTAAGTGTGTCTGCGAGTCCTTAATGGGTGGGTGCAGTGTGACAGTATGATTGGACCAGCAACTCAACAAACTATTGAAGTTTGCCTCTGTTTACAGTGGGGTTGGGGTTCTACATTCCTGTACATTCCTGTGTTCTGTCAGGTGAAATTGTTATAAACTCTGTGTGCAAGAGTCAGTGGTTTAAAAAAGGTAAGTTTCCCGTCTGAAACTTTGTCCAACAGCAAGGTAAAGTGAACATAATTAATCCCTTCTCTGATGTTCCTTGAACCATCCGTCCATGCTTGCATTCTAATGTGACTGATGTAGTTCAACTGCTCTTTCTTTCTAAATTACCACTACATATTGTTTTGTTTTTTTGTTTTTAATTATGCAGTAATGTAGTTTACCATGAGTTGTTCTCACAACCATCGCACTGACATTTGGATACATCACCCTCATAGATCTCCCTTAGCCAAATTCACTAGTAACAGGATCTAAACCCTCAACCTGTCACCTCAACAGCATTCCTATATGTTACAATATCAGGAAGTTGTACTATTATATCAGATAAATTGATCATCACTTACAGGCAATGTATAACAGTCTTTTAAAGTTGCTGTAAAAAAAACAAAAAAAAAAATCACCTACTTGAAAAATCCAAGGCCTGCTCTGGCTAATTCTTGTCCTATATCCAACCTCCCCCTTATTTCTAAAATCCTTGAAAAAAGCTGTAGAAAACCAATTATGCGATTATCTGGTTAGCAATGATCTGTTTGAGAACTTTCAGTCAGGCTTTAGAAGACATCACAGCACAGAAACGACACTAATGAAAGTCACCAGTGACCTTCTGTTGGCCTCAGACAATTTGTCATTCAATTCACACATCCAAGTCTGTAAGTCAGCCTACTTCCACCTGTGCAACGTAACAAAAACTAGAGACATCCTGTCATAAAAGATGCTGAAAAGCTTGCTCATGCCTTAATTAAATCTACACTAGGTTACTGCAACTCATTATTATCAGGATTATCTAAAAAAAAAGAAAAAGAGATATCACATCACTCCAGTGCTTAGCTCTTGCTTAAGACACTGCATGTCTGTCCATCCTGGGAGAGGGATCCCTCCTCTGTGGCTCTTCCTGAGGTTTCTCCCATTTTTTCAGTGTACAAGTGTTTTTGGAGTTTTTTCTCGCTGGGTGTGAGGGTCTAAGGAGAGAGGGTGACACTTGCTGTACAGACTGTAAAGCCTTCTGTGAAGCTTAGTTATATAAATAAAATTGATTTGACTTGACTTTAGTGGTCAGTGTGTGTAAGGACAAGGACATAAGACAGCTCTGGGTTATCTTCAGATTATCAGATTAGTTACAGATCATGGTGATGATAGATCAGTGGTAGAGTACGATGTCTTTCAACTAGAAGGTTGTAGGTTTGAGTCCTTGCTCCACAGGTGTACATATCAATGTGTCCTTGGGCAAACCACTTAACTTGGTTGCTCCTGAAGGTTGTGCCAGCAACATGAGAATGGACATGTGGACATGGACATGAAAGATGTGTCGTAGAAACTGCACTGGATATACAGTATTCTAAATGCACTCTATGAGTGAGTGAACAGATTTGAATTGGTGAATACCAAATACTGTATTGTAAAGCTGCTTTGAATGGCAATGCATAGATAAACATTATATAGTTTTGCCCATTCATTTCCTATGGTGGACTTCTTTGATTTGGAAAATTATTGTTTAAACCCTCAGTGAAAGTGGTGATCAGCAATTTATTTTATTCAAGTAAGTATATGTAAGTAAGCTTAGTATGGAGGATATGATGAGTCTTCAGGCAATAAGATGAAATGCAATGATTTTGATGATGATTTATGCAATAATCTATGCATTACAATAGCATACATTTAATTTTTTTGGTTAACCTTTTGTAAAGTAGTGATGCAAAAACATAAAGAGCTTTAAAGAAAACAGTTTTATTACCGACCAGGTAATGTTTCAGGCCAGTAAAGGCAAATTATTTTCACCTGCACTAGGACAAATCCAAATTGTTAAGTAGCTTAAAAAAATGTATTTTGCTGTAAGTGTACTCACAGAAACAGCCCTACTTAAAGTTACCAACGACCTCCTCTTGGCCTCAGATAATGGTCTGGTCTCTATACTTGTCCTGTTAGATCTTAGTGCTGCAGATTCTAGATGCAAATTCTACTGCAGAGACTGGAGCAGACTTTGGGGATCTCAGGTTCTGCCCTCTGCTGGTTTCAGTCATACTTATCTGATAGATTCCAGTTTGTACATGTTAATGATAATGACTCATTGCAGACAAAAGTTAA
>JAFBJR010000150.1:795268-901214 GCA_016785285.1 Brachirus orientalis
TCTCCCTCACCTCCCTCTTTTTCTTTCTCTTCCTCCTTTCTGTCCCCCACCTCTCCTCTGTCCCCCATTTTCCTCTCACCCCAACCGGTCGAGGCAGATGACCGCACATCTTTGAGTCTGGTTCTGTCAGAGATTTCTTCCTGTTAAAAGGGAGTTTTTTCTCTCCACTGATGCCTAGTGTTTGCTCATTGTGTGAACTGTTGGGTTTCTTTTCTCACTGTAATATTGTAAATTTTTTATCCTTACTATGTACAGTGCATTGTAATAATGTATGTTGTGATTTGGCGCTATACAAATAAAATTGAATTGAATTGAATTGAATTGAATTGAATTGAACTGAACTGAACTGAACTGAACTGAACTGAACTGAACTGAACTGAATTGAATTGAATTGAATTGAATCAAAGTGAACTCAAACTGTCCTATTTAAAGACCTGACAGGTGGCACATAGGCTATTTACACAGAGAGCAGGTCAGTCACGTTATAACAAATATTTTGGGTTATGCAAGTGATAACGTATCTTCCTTCTTTTATGTGAGCATAAAAGATAAAAAATGCCTCTACACATACTGTACTGTTAAGCAGCCACAAAACCAGCGTTCCACCACAATAACTGAACTTAATGACTGACTATGGGGAGATTGCAGTGACACAATGATTGGAAAACCCTCATCAAAGTCCAGTGACACTCATTGTTTCAGTTTGGTCTGATGTACAGTCCCCCGGTCCAAAAGCCGCAGTGTGTATATTTATTTAATAATAAAATAAAATATATAATTGGCTGTACTAGTGCGGACAGTATTTCTGCTGTCAGATATAAACATGATCACTTCTGCCAGAGTTATTGCTGATATTTATGAAATGATATCGGTCATCTTGCCAGTTTGCTCTTTCATATGTTGTACCCTCTGTACCCTCAGACACACACGCACTGACTTCCATTTTATTTGGACAGCCTAAACCAAACTGTATACATTGCTTTAACCTTACCTTAACCTACCCACAATTCAAATCTTAGCCTTAACTTAACCAGTTCTTCTGAAATGAGGTTCTACCACATTAGGACCAGGTTTTGCTAAGCTACTACCTGCAGGATTTGTAGAGATGACAGTGATTTTTATTTTTTTTTTTTTTGTGAGAAATTATGATCACATTCATGAGTGTTAATATTCAAAATTATTTTGGAAGATTGCTAACCTTCTAAAGTGGTTACATAGTTATTTGTATTTGAGGTGTATGAGTGAAATTAATTTTTTCATTTGATTTGTCTAATTTCAACAAAATTAGCTTTTGTTGAAATTGTTAGCCATCAGAAGAAATTATTTTGTTTGTAAATTGTGATATAGAAACTGAATGTTTCTATATCGCAAATGAAAGTTAAAACGTATAAAGTGAGTTCATAAGTTTAATCATAAATGTTAATTTAATAAGCAGAAAGCTCTTTTTTTCCTTGACTTTATTCTCAGGGTCTGATTTTTGTTTATGTGACTCGTATTGATTCTTTCTGAGTCTAAAGGAGACGGGGAGATAGAGCTGTCGTCGGAAGATTTGAGCAATTTCCGAGGGAAACCTTTCCAGTACCATACCAAGACCGTGTGATACTGAGCCTGATGCATCCAGTAAGGAGGCTGTGAACTGGCGCAGTTTTTTTTCTTTCTTTCTCTTAGTATGTTATTTTTATGCATGTTTAAAGCTCACTACAAACTGTTGAACATGTACAATAATGTGTTTCTATTGCAGCATCGCACCTAAACTCTTGCCTCTTGCCATTCCGGGAAATCTTTTGAATCTCTTCTAACCCTCAAATATTTATTTATATTTTTTCATTCTTTATTTTTAGTCATTGTACTTGACTGTGGACACAGTTGTTGTGCAGTGTTGTCATTTGCTGTCATGTCTGTGTCAGTATATTTAAGGGGTGTGTTTAGGGTGTTTTTATGGCTGCTCTAAAGTTTCTGTCTGTCATCGAGGCAGTGCTGTTAAGTCTGTTTCTTATTTCTCTGTGCATTTATTTTCTTTCACTATGCTGTAATGCAAATTACCCCCACTTAGGAACAAATATAAACATGTACGTGTCACTATTACTGAAATGAAACAACTGATACTAATACTAAGAATTAAAGATATTAGAAATAGCAAAGAATAGTAGCCAAATGTATACAAATTGTCCACTGTTTTGCACTTTAATTAGATGGTCGTGACACACATTTACAAATGCAACTCTTCCTGCTAATAGTCTGTTGACTGTCAACTGTCAACTATGATTTGATATTTACTTAAAAATACAAAACACTTAAAACATATTTTCAGCAGATAACAGACTAAGAATTGATTATATTTGTGTTAAATGTTGACATGATCCCGTTGTAGATAGTGGACTAATAAGATTCCGACACAGTCTGCACTGAAGTAGTTAAAATAATAGTTTATAAATGCTGCAAAAATGCTATTTCTAGTCAACAGGCACTTTTGTATAAGGTTAGGGTTAGAAACAGTTGAAGCACAACTTACATGTACAGTCTACTAGCAGTTGTACATCAATTATCAGTTGAGTAAATAAGAGTATGGTGTTTATGCTGTGACAAGGATTCCCAAATCAAAAAGAAACACAAAAAAACATATAAAACTCTTCACAGCCTTAAGTATAAAATATTCACATTATATGTACTGTAAAACATGTGTCTCATACTATGATTTACTTATGAAAGTGGCCACTTACTTATTTTTTCATACAACATTATAATTATCTTAATTATAAGAATTACAGAATATATGAATCAAGCAACATCATATATGTAATCCATAAGGACAGTTCATTGAAAGTTATATTTTCCTTAAATGGTCCATATAATGTTTTAAGTTATTACCTACATATTTGTATCTGTCTCAGTATATATACTTGTGCTTTTCACATATGAATAATTCTTTTTTTTATGATTTGTGTATAAGTATAGCTGTTATATATGAAAAGTAAGATTTTTATTTTTAGATTTTTTTTATGTCCACCAATTGAATAATACCCTATCATTATAAAAATATATATTTACTTTTTAAAATTTAAATTTAAAAGGCCAAAATATGTTATTTTTGTATGATACATGTATCAAATATGCAGGAAATATTGTGTGTAATTAAAAATGACAATATAAAAATGCACACAAAAACACAAATGTATCCCATATTAAAATGGCATGACCTAATTCTTCACATTCATTAATATTAACTGAAATTAAACTAAATGTTTAAACCTGCAAGACATAAGTTTGCCTGGTCAACACCAAGAGCACTTTCTACAACACAGGGATGTCCAGTAAATACAGTCACTATATCCTGTATCAGTACTATCTTTATTAAAAGTTGTAAAACGTGCATATTTCAAACTGTTACTCTTTGACATCAAACATTTAACGTAATTAAAGTGTGTAAACTTTTTTTGAAGCTCTTGTACATTATGGTCTGCTTTCAAGTGTGGAAATCAATCAACTTTATTCAGAGAGCACTTTTCGTACAATAAAAACAGAATGACTCCCAAACAGCCACTCACCTCCTTCCCCTCTACCTTAGTTCCTCACATGACAACCATTCGCTCTCACATTCACCCCTAGGGGCAATTTAGAGTGTTGAATTGGCCTTAATCCCCTGGAGAACCCAGAGAAAGAACTCCACGCAGAAAGGCCCTTGTTCCGAAATCGTACAAAGTGTCACGTTCATTTTCATGAATGGTCACTTATACTTATTAAATCTACATACTCTTGTTTATTTATTTATTTTTTGGTTACTAGAGCATCCAATAGTGGTTAACTAGTGTATGATAACCACCAGTACACAGCATATGCCTGTGACCAGCTATGATGGTCAGTGCTGGTTTTTCCTAGCATGGCATGAGGACCACAGGACCTTAAAGGTCAGGGTTAATGACCAGAAAGGATCCTGGAGAAGACGCAACGCATACAAGTTCAAACACACAAACGCACGCGCGGGGGCGGGGGCGCGCGATAGTGGGCGATGCTTGCCCTTTAATGTGGAGCAGGGAGGACAGGAATGCCAGGAAGGCGGGGAGGGGGGGGTGCGTGCGTGCGTGCGTGCGTCGACCGGGATGGGGCGAGGCGTGCACGCGATGCGATGCCGTTGGTATGCGCTGCGAGGTCCAACTGCAGCCCGAGCATCCCCGAAGTGTGCTGAGTTACGGTGAAACAGACAAGACGTGGGAAGAGACCGGCAGCTCAGACGCACTCGTGTCGTGATGAGATGACACGGCCAACTGAACACGGAGTGGCCACTGCAGGGACGCGAAGGGAAAACAACAGGCATGAAGGGAACGGACTCGCGACCTGAAGACACATTTTAAGGGGAAGACGAAGAGAATGAGGGTGAATTCCTGCATGCCATTGTCTGAAATGATGCTGTGTAGTCCCGCAGATGAGATGATGTTAGTGCTGCGGCTTTGTGTAGTGCATGGAGTCTGAGTGTGGCTGCCCTTGATCCACTCAGCAGAGGGACTGCGAACGGCTTTTACATGAGCATGTCTGACGTCTGCCTTTCCAAACTAACTCGCCCGCGCTTGTCAAACAAACTGCTGCACTGTCATTTCAATAACGCGTGAACATCCCAGTGCATGAACTTGGCTGCTTTATCTCAAATCTATGGGGGGGGACTAAGGACTAAGTTATTTAATGGAATGGGTTGTGAACATCATCCTCCATTAGTAAACCCATTAATGTGCATCACTGGTGTGTTCATATGGGTATTCCCTGTGAGGAAAAAAGATGGAATATATCTGGATTATATGATATAGATATGGATTATATGAGGATATGCTATAGAATAGTGAGGTAAAAGACCAATATGGGCATGTCTGACATCAAACAGGTGATTTCTCTTTAGAATAATTCTGAAATGTAGTGACTGTATCACCTCCCACAGCCTCCTTACTCAGTATAAGCCTCGGGCTGTGAAGCATTTGAAAGAACATGCCTGCACCACCACCTGCACCAACTTCACCCACCAAAACCTTCTAGTTGCATCACATACAGAGACAGGATGTAGCTACTGTCCGCTGAGGCTAAACAGGGAGGTAACTCCTGCATCCTCACTCCTTGTCCCCTTCTCCCACTCCCCAATGCTGCGCTGCTGCAGAACCAGAGCTTCTGGTGATATATGACAGACAAAGACAAAGAGACACCCAGAGAGAGAGAGAGAGGGACCTGCTGTGACCATGGACACTGACTTTGGACTGGAAAATTGAGCTGGGTCCAGATACACATCACCAGAGGAAAGACTGTAAACACGCTTCACAAGTGGCAGTGGCAATAGGTAGGAGAACTTGCTGATGTTTATCCATGTGTTTGCTGCTTTGATTACACCTCTGTGGCTGTGTCTCCAAAGTAGAATTCAATACTCCTATGGAAATTGCTTTTATGCAGTGGTCTGGAAAGTTTCTAGGCAACTGCTCCAAGAGCTCTGCAGTGATGCACACTGTTAGAATAGATTGTCTATAATAGAATCTATTATGGGCACAGGGTAACTCAAATTATAATACACAATTTATAACCACACCAACATTATGAAACAATGATTTTGTGATAATTAGTGTGTTGCAATCACACAGTTGCCAGGATCCTACAAACCCATGATACGGTAAGTTTCTTGATACAGATGCAAATATTTTAAATAATGAGGACATCCTACACAAGATTGACCACAACATCTGCTTTATTAACCTTTAACAGGAAAAGCAAAGGACCTTGTATGAGACACAGTATGTGCTGCATCATGTGAACTGACCTTTGCTGCCGCTCTCTGGCTGTATTCTGCACAGCACCTTAGATGATGTTTATGTCTCAAGACTACCATCTCAGCATTTGCTCCCATATTGCTTCAGGTGTTGCTGAATCAGGATTGCATCTGTAGCATAGCCCCAAACTGCACATAAGTGTGAATTCATGTTTCTGAAACAAAATAAAAATAATAACACTTATTATATTAACATGTGCACTGAAGTGTGGCTGGGGCCTAATGGAGTCAGAGAGAATGTTGATTGAACCCGATGACACCCCGTTGAATTTACATCAATTTGCTTTACTTTGAACTGTTGTGGAGGAAAAGGATAGCATCTACCAGCTTTAGCAGCTTCCATATTGTTTGAAACTCATGGGGCTGTTTGTGCCTGATGTGTGGGGTGGAGAGGCCTGTGCAACATAATATTCAGATGATCTTGGCCAGACATTTTGTTCAAGCCTTGGTCTGTCACCTGAGCGCACTAATGTCCAACCCGTATTCTTTAAGAAGTCTTATTATTTCTCTCCTAATATTACCAGTTTTTTGCATCTTGTGGTGGAAACAATGCTGTTGTTAATACGTTGCAGGTGAGGTGCAATTCCTTTGTCAACTGTCCATAGTCATCAATGACATTTAGCTGCTAATTAACTGCTTGCATGTCCCCCTTTTCAGCTATTGGCACCGTCTCGGCACAGATGTGGGGTGGGTAGTACTTCCTTTGCTGACACAGGTCCATAGCAGCACCACTACTGATTTGCTCTTGAGCTATCCTGCAATGGTATTATTCCCTTTGGCCAAGAAGGTTACGTTGTCATTATTGTGGGTTTATCTGTAAATTTGCCCTCCTGATAGCAGCTTCCTGTCTACAGTTTTTGACATATCAATTTGAATTTTTTGTGATATGTAGGTGATCACCCAAGTATGTTCTATATACCCACTGGTGAACATAATAATCAAGCTTTAAAAAAAAAAAAAAAAAAAAAAAAAAAAAACTTGTATAATGGGCAAATCTAAAAAAAAACATCTCTGTCAGAGCTCTTTGGATAACACGGATATATCTCTCATATATCTCAGCAAAATCTTCAGGATCAGGACGAATTTTGTCATGCTTTTGTAAGATGGTAATGGCTATAAGCAGGTCAGTTTTTATACTGATAGATTTGCAGGATTTTCACAATTAATTTTTTTTAGTTAAGATTTAGAAGTATATATTTTAACTGATGTGCATACAATGACATTTTAATTGGTAAAGCCAAAATCATTTGTTTACCAATTCAAAACGATATTAGTTGTTATAGATATGGTTGTAAATTAGTCACCACATTATGCACAAACTTTTTGGTTTTGGGTCATGATATTGTCAACAAGTGGAACCCTGCTCTAATGTCTACAGGTATACATGGCAACATGATTGTAATTTTAACCACTTTTGCATGTGTGTAGGGTGTAGTTAGGTTGGTAAAAACAAGCAACTCGTCAAGGCTCAAATATTGCCAATGTTCCGTATAGCATCACAAAAAAAGTGTCACGTGGTTCAAACATATAAACATGTCCTTCTAAGCAGGGGTGTTGAATTTCATGCACAGGTCATCTCTGTTCTGTGCTCCTTTCATCATATAGACACAGACAGAATCTTCTTTCATGTGTGACAGATGACCCAGTGGACACTGACCCATGTATTATTGGAGTTTATTGTCTGACTCTTTTACACACTTTCATACCTTAGATTTCTTTGCAGTGTAGGAATTTGTTGTCTCTGCTGTTTCACCAGCAATGACCTACACTACCAGTCAAAAGTTTGGGTACACCTTTGGATACACATTAAATGAGAAGGTGCGTCCAAACGTTTGACTGCTAGTGTATATGCAGAACAGGTGTAGTGGAGCAGTCAATCAAAGCTCTCACTCGCTAAACCTTCCTGTGGTCTGATTGGTCAAAACATCCCATTATGCTACAGTGTGATTGGTCGACACCAACTCCATGTGGATTGGCTCCAATGACCCATGACCCCCGTGTGGAGAATAAATGGATGGATGGATGGATGAGCAACAATTATGACTAATATCAGGTGTCAGAATATAAATTGGGGTTTACCCTCATCCCGTGTTATGCAACACCATTAAAAACTGAGATGTAGTGACACTGATGAATGAAATCTGTTTAGAGAGTGAAAGGGGAAGGTCTACAAGATGGTAGTGAGACCTGCTACGATGTATGGCTTGGAGACAGCGGACAGTGTCAAAACTTCTAGTATGAGCGTATCCGAGTGACAGCCCAGGTTGCACAGTTTGGAAAGTAAGTAGGAAAGGCAAGGTGGAGATGGTGCTGCTCTGCGGGAGGAAAAGAGGAACACCACGGGTTTGTGGATGTTTTTGAAGAACAAGATGGAAGCAGATGATGTGATGTGTTGACCCCTCATATCTCATGAATCAAGAGGATGACATACTGCCATGTTTATATCTTGTCCCACTCCTATATACTTCAGGGAGGGAATGGTGATCATATCACACGTGCACAGAAAGAAGAAAGTCATCTAAAAGATGATGTAGAGCACTCAGCATATAATCAGATTTGTTTGTTGTAACTGCTCCCTGTGAGAGCTGATACACTATTGCTGGCTAGCATATTGATCCTGCACTCTGTTCAAATGAGGGAGAACCCATAACCTAATACACATAGACACAATGGAGCCAATGCAATGGTTCAGCCACTCCTGCTTGTCTGAACTGCCCTGATTGTGCATGAATGTTTTACAAGAAGGCTTTGATATCAAGCAATAATGCAGGGAATTACTGCTTTTTCCAGCTGTGAAAGACTGTTTTATAATACCAAATACCAAAAAGTTTGATTGCTGCCACAGCATTTTACATTAATATAAATTCCTATTACTGCATGATTCTGACTTAGTTGATTAATAATAGTTAATGTATTCATGAATGCATAATACTGTTTGTGAATGTGCATTTTAAGAGGTTATAATGAGTGTTCTTTTGTATCAGCAGCAAATTGTTTTCATTTTACAAATAATAATCACAGTCCTGTTGTAAATTAACTAGAGCTGTAACTTTCATAATCGATCGATCTGTCATTTCTAAAAATTTTAAACTTAATTGCAAAGCCACCCAAAGGTTTCGATGGGCAGGACTCGTATGTACCGTTTCTGTTCCTTGCTCACCATGTCACAGAAGAGTCATGTAAAGGTTTTGCACATTTACGTCCACTTGCTGTACAGCCAGGATATATTTCCATCTAAGCGTCCAAGCTTGGATGTAAATATTCCTTTGATGTTCCAAGCTGTAGATGACAGTTTATATTTTAACGGTAACATAACGGTCACCAAACCTAGCGAAGCTGCTATCACCCATTCAAGCAGGGAATACATGATCAATGCATACTTTCTATCATAGCCATAATATCACATTAAAGGTCCACGGTACCATATTCCTTTCCCCCTTGAGAGTAACTTCTCAGTGTGCTTGAGGCCAACGGTTAGGTTAACTCCTCTAACTGTTCACATATTATATTATACCATAACATGCAATGCTGCATTAATCTTTCAACCTAAAGCTAAACTAAATTAACTCAATAATGGCTGCAGAAATAATCAATTATCAAAATAGTTGAAAATTTATTTAGTAATAGATTAATAATCAAATAATCGTTGCAGCCCTAACATTAACAGCAGTTTCTGCAAGGAGAGTCAAAGAGTAGTTTAAAATATAGAAGAGCGTGAATAATCACTGAACAGTAGTTTTAATAAAAGTACCTGTATTTAAATGGGATAATTTTTTTTGAAGTGTGATTGTATCAGGTACAGAGGCGTTTTGATCTACACGCGATGTTCATGCATCTTGAAAGAGGGTGGCTACAACTTTTGCAGACTCTCAATTAGTGATTGTTGTTGATCCACTGCTACCTCCATCATTGAGTTATTTTGTGACTTTGATGTTTTCAGTGTGTCTTTTGAATTACCAGAATGGCAACTTACCAAATGAGGCAGCAGTAGACTAAAATGCAGACGTTCTCGATGGAGTTTGGTTGAGGTAAGCTAGCAGTTCAGAACGGTGAACATTATTAAAAACTTTGTAGACTCAGGTTTTTTAGGTAAGACCTTTGTTACGTGGCTAAAACCTGGAATTCAATGAAAATAATCCTCCATGTCTCAGGATGAGTCTGGGTGAAGGCGGTGGGCAAAATGCATACAGCACTGACGGTGTTATATCCTTTCATGTGTAGCACCTTGAGTACCTTGTAGATATTGTAAAGTGCTATATAAATAAACATGGATTGATTGAAGTTTTGTTGTTCATCTACTCTAAATACAAACGTGAACAGTGTAATAACAGTGAATTAACATTAATTTTACAATTTGCTCTCTGTCCTGTCCTGCAGCTCCTCACTGGCAAATCTGCCAGCACCTGAATCCACAAGTGTGGAGTGTTTTTTATTTCCTCCAGCCTCAACGCGGCCCCACCCTTTCTGAAAACTGCAGGTCCCATTTCCCTCCAGTATGACGGTTGCCACCAGTGACCCCACAGATGAAGCAGCAGCACATCCAGGACAGCCTAATGACCACTATGATCCAGAGCCGGATCATGAGTGCTGTGAGAGAGTCGTCATCAACATCTCGGGCTTGCGCTTCGAGACACAGCTTAAGACCCTCTCCCAGTTTCCGGAGACACTTCTGGGTGATCCCAAAAAAAGGATGAGATATTTCGATCCTCTGCGGAATGAATACTTTTTTGACCGGAATCGTCCCAGTTTTGATGCTATTTTGTATTATTACCAATCAGGAGGGAGGCTGCGACGGCCTGTTAATGTGACCCTGGACATTTTTTCTGAGGAGATACGCTTTTATGAATTAGGTGAGGAGGCAATGGAGATCTTCAGAGAGGACGAAGGTTTTATAAAGGAAGAGGAGCGGCCTCTTCCAGAGAATGAATTTCAGAGACAAGTGTGGCTGCTGTTTGAGTATCCGGAGAGCTCAGGTCCTGCTCGTATCATTGCCATCATCTCTGTCATGGTGATTCTTATCTCTATTGTCAGCTTCTGCCTGGAGACACTGCCAGTTTTCCGAAACGAAAATGAGGAAATGTACAAATATGCATCCCAGTCTATGTACAATATCACCTCTACCTATGACAGCTCTACATATTTTACTGATCCCTTCTTCATTGTGGAGACCCTCTGTATCATCTGGTTCTCGTTTGAGTTCCTAGTCAGGTTCTTTGCCTGTCCCAGCAAAGCAGGATTTTTTGGCAACATTATGAATATCATTGACATTGTGGCAATCATCCCTTACTTCATCACACTGGGCACTGAGCTGGCAGAGAGGCCTGAGGATAGCCAAGCCGGACAGCAAGCTATGTCTTTGGCTATTCTCCGTGTAATCCGTCTAGTAAGAGTGTTCCGTATATTCAAACTCTCACGTCACTCGAAGGGCCTCCAAATCTTGGGACAGACTCTGAAGGCTAGTATGCGTGAACTTGGACTCCTCATCTTCTTCTTGTTTATTGGTGTGATTCTCTTCTCCAGTGCTGTCTACTTTGCCGAAGCAGACGAGCCACAATCCCAGTTCAGCAGCATTCCCGAGGCCTTTTGGTGGGCCGTGGTTTCCATGACCACTGTAGGCTATGGAGACATGGTCCCAGTAACCATCGGAGGAAAGATTGTTGGGTCTCTCTGTGCAATCGCTGGTGTGCTGACTATTGCCCTACCTGTACCTGTAATTGTGTCTAACTTCAACTACTTTTACCACAGAGAGACGGAAGGTGAGGAACAGGCACAGTATCTGAATATTCCAAGTGTGCCTAAAACTAGCTCAGCCGACGACCTGAAGAAAAGCGGTCGAAGCGGCAGTGGATCCACACTCAGCAAATCTGACTATGTAGAGATCCAGGAGGCGGTGAACCACAGCACCGAGGACTTTAGACCAGAGAGTATGAAAACTGGAAACTGTACCCTGGCCAACACTAACTACGTAAATATCACTAAGATGCGTACAGATGTATAATGTGAGCTGGTTGTGATGGTAAACTTCAGCTGGGGTCTGCAGGGACTCCAATAATACTTGGACTCCCTGGGTTGACCAGTGTATCGTGCCCGGTATGAGAATCCAAAGCAAATGAGTGAGACTCTCAGAGAAAAGGCCAAGAGAAAGACCTCACATTCTCCTAATATCCTATGGATTTATCATTGCATATTATAGCTCTACTCCCTGTCTTATTTAGGACATAGTCAGTGTGTGCATGGAGTCAACTTTAACTATACAACATTAGTCATTCTGCTTGCAAAATAGCCAAATAGTAGCCTAACCAGTAATAATCAATATTAACATTGTAACGGGACCACAAGTGTATACGTTGTTGCTCAACCTGCCTTTCGGTGATAGCAATAATTATTTAGATCAATGTAACTGCCACGGTCCAGACTCAGAGAAAAACTAAATCAAAGACCAGAGCTGCTCTGTCAGGGGAAAACATTTATTGTTACCTGTGTGCACTAGCTTTATTCCCGCTGCCCATGCCTAATACTAGTCCAAGCTAGTGTCCTAGTTCAAGCTAGTGTCCTCTGTCGGGACCAACACTCTGTAGTTCTGGACCACAAAAGCACACCACCCCTTTTCCTACCATTTTACAAAGTAGAGTGGATTTTGTTGTCAAATACACCCTCACCAAGACTTTGCCTTTTTTCCAATAACTGGAGGCTACAGCAGGTGGACAGAGGAACTGTCCCTCTGAGCAGAGTGAATGTCTTATTTATAGTTGTACGTATGTTTTTTGAAGTTACATGATGAGTGTGCGCTTCTCACTTATATATGTTTATGTTAAAACACCCAATACAGAGCTTAACTGTACCTTCAAGTGTCTTCTCCACTGCCGCCTGCTCCACTGTAATGGTAGCAGCATTAATGTCACTATTATTGACTTCATATCATTCCATGTATGTAGAAATAGATCTGATGAGATTAAGAAGCAAATCTGGGGCAAGAGTTTCGATCACTGTTGTTATTAGAAGTCGAATTTTAGGTTTTCTGTTGCCGAATGAGCTCAGCAATCAATGGAAAACCTCTCAAGCAATATTTCTAAAATTGACTGACTTTAACTAGCCTAACTGATAAATCACTGAAGCCTGCCATGAGCTCTCTAACGTAGACTCAAAGCTAGGTTTGACAATTTGTTTCTGTTTGCAATCCAACCTCTGATTGCCATCAGTATACAAAGTTGTTGAAAACATTATTTTTTCACAAGTTTTCACAAAAGGCAAGAAGGTGTTTGAGGAGAGGGCTGATGGGGGTGGATGGGATATATTGGTTGCATTTTTGTAAAGTGAAGCCTTTCCAATCATGCACACTATTGACTATTGAACAATTTATAGGGTAGGATATATCAGCTAGCTTTTACAGACATACCCTCTCTAGCTTTAAAAATACAGTCAAATGAGTACATTTTCTCCTGTCTCTGGTTCCAGTAATTGAAGAAGTTAATTTTACTGTGGGATTTTAGTGTTCAAATGTTGCTATCAGGTCACCAAATACACCTGGAATATCATTTCTTGGTTTGGAAGAAAATTATATGACCTAGAGAACATGTCCTTTATTAGCTTTCCATACAACAAATGATTATCCGTTGTTGTAGCGCTGCATGCCCTGTGAGGTATTCAACATAGCATGCATTAGTATGAACAATATGTAATCAAAAAGCAAATTTACTCCAATATATCCTTCTATTTCTAGAGGTACTGGCTCTCTGTGCAGTCTATGAAAATCGAGTGGTCTTTGCTTATGGAATATGAGTGATTCTTTGCGTATGCATCTTTCTGCCAGTGCTATCACGACCAATATTAAGTATTTACCCATAGAGGTTGTGTGTCCATGAGAAGGTTTGTAAATTGTTTCTAACTAAGGGAAGGAAATGGTTAGTTTAGGATTTCTGAAGTGTGAATTTATGAGGTACTGGTACATTGTCAGAGCTCAGCGCACTGTGTTTGCCCCCCTTCCCTAGAATCAGACAGACTCACTCATAAGTCAAAAGACTCACCTGATAAAATCTAAATCTATGATTTTACATCATGGCACTCATCTCATTGATTAAAGTGCTGTCTCCATCACCAAGCTTGAAAAGTTTTATTTTTGTGACTTCATGTTTGAGTCATTCTTTTAGCTTTATTAAGTAACACAAATGAGGCAGTAGACCAGCAGCTCCTGTTTCCGTCCACCTTGATTTTCTCTATGGAAATTGGCACAGGAGAGTTTCCAAAGCAAAAACAAACCTAACTTTTCAGTTGAAAAAAAAAGGCAGTCTAACAGCGAGATAAAGGGGCAATATATTTTTATAGGGTAACTAATGGCGCTTTTCCGCTTTTCCAGTTCCAGCATGGCTTGGCACAGCACGGCTTGACTCGAGCCATGCTGGAACTGTGTAGGAGACAAATGCCATATGCCCCCAGACCATGTTTCAGTCTGGGAAGTCTGGGAAGTCAGGGAAAACGAGCCTCACCACCCTATTAAATAAGAAGATGACGAAATAGTGTACCACTGAAGTAAGCATGGGCTGATAAAGCCAAGGGCAGAATGCAAACACTTTAGCAGCTTTTGGACAACATGTATAATGTCAATACCTGGAGCAGCAAATGACTTATATGTACTATATACCCAAGTACACTGTGTTCCACCTGAAAAAGAAAAGTGGTTTAGGGATTTAATTAAGATAGAGTGCACTAAAGCAACTGTACATTTTATTAGGCAAGCTTATTGAGTGTCTACAATCAGTTTTCCAGATTTTCACTGATAGTGTGCTTGAATCGTTCTTAGTAATGAGGGTTCACACAATGCAGTCAGTACCACACAATCACACTTCATATAGATAAACTATGATTTTAAAGGAAACAAGGAAGGTTTTGACAGGCTTATGTCCTGCTCCTTTCAGATCCATAGGCCTTATGTTCTGTCATTGGTTACTCCTGTATGTGTTGACAAACCAGTGAAATACTCCAACAGCGGGTTCATTATCTAACTTTTAGCTCGACCATGTGCATCATAATGCTCCAAGGGACTGTCAGAGTGTGTGTCTCTTGACATGTATGTCCATCACGCTAAGTGTCATCTGTAATTGTGCATGGACTGTGTATAAGAGACAGAGACAGAGAGAGAGACCTTTTAGACAGAACCTGTGTGTGCGTGTAGCTTTTAATGACAGTGTGGTAGCAGTTATCTATCATTAAATCCAGGCTGGAGTGACTGTTGAGCTTCTCCACCTTTGCAGGCTGTTTACACACTATACACTGAGCACATGCATGCAGTATATTAAATGATATATGTTGCCACGCTTGCTTGAGTTGTACGCACACGTGTCTACTGTTGGGATAAGCTGCAGTCTCAGCCAGAGAAGAGAGGAAAAAGAGGAACGACTGGGAAGAACAGCAATGATGATAAAAGTGAAGCAGACACCGCCCACGTCCTCTGATGTTCACATGTATTTCTCCACGGTTTATTGGAACACCTTAATGTGACTTAATGTGACTGAAGGCCTCGCGTGGACTGCTGTGTTTCCCTCTTTTTAGCAAGCACACAACTGACGTGACCTCAACACAGACTGAAACCAGTCAGACTGAGACAGAACATCAGGTTCTGAACCGAGACAACACACAATTATTGTATAAGTATAACAGAGACAGTTGCACACACACGCTGAACCATGGGACAGCCGCTGTACACATGTGTACACATGTGTACACACAATACCTGCCAACGTACCCCTGATATATCTGCACCCGTCAAAATTCAGTGACCAAACAAAAACTGTAAATGGACTGTGAATGCATGTAGCCATGTAAACAATATACTGTATGTACTAGTTACAGCTGCTGCCACTGATGTCAAAAACCGCCTAAAGCTTCAGCTTTAACACAAGCTCCTACCATGATGTACAAATTCTAACATTTCACAGGAGGTGTATTAGCTTTTATGTGTGCTAAAGAGAAAAGACGGGTGTGTATGAAGGAATTACAATTCATGAGAACTTTTAACGTATCTGTGTCATAAGAAACTTTGTTCTTCATTTATTGTTTGTTTAACCATGTGTTCATACTTGAATGTTATTATCAGTTCATATCAGTGAGGTGTTACAGAAACACACCAGTATGCCTTGGTCAATCGGCTCCTGTCTTTACTGTCCAAACACATATTGTGTTTATTTTGTTTGCCTTCTTCAGCCATTTTTCTGATTGTTTTTCAGTGTCCAGTTCCTTTATTGTGTTATGTTGTCATGGCTGGATTATGTACTTTTTTGTTTGTTTATTTTTCTACCATTGTAAGTTAACTGCTGAACCAAGATGCATTCTGTTGTTACGTAAAAGGGTAATGATCTGGACACTTGACATTAGAAAATGCCATGAAAGAGGCACCTTTGTCATTGAAAAATAATTGTAAATTTCAAAAATATAAATAATGTCTGATGATTAAAACAATAAGATCTTTACATTAACCTTAAGCATCTGTTTTGCTTCTGTCCTTTTTGTAACATAATCTTAAAGATGGGTTTTTGTACCAAAAAAAATAAATAAATAAATAAAAATATTGTAAACTACTTGTCAAATTCTGCTAGTGGGCTTATGACCCTTGGCCTTGTTCTAAGATTTTCAGTAAGTTCAAGGACGGATTGATGCACAAAATCAAGTTTCAAGCTCATGCAATTAAACCACCAGACCCCGTATGTAGCTATGGTTTAACGGAAATAGTTCATATTCAGAATTCAGAATTCAGAAGGAGACTAGTTCAATTAATCAATAAAACTGATGTTAACACCATTTTGTTTCACAAGTAATTTTATGTATCTTTAAAAAAAATGTGTAAACGCAAACATTTAAGGACAGAGCTGTGCAGCAGGTGGTCTCTCCTCTGCTGCTCTGCCTGCGTGTTACGTGCTGTTGTGTAGTATGCAACACGCTCTGTGCGCCAGTCAGCCAAATTACCACTAGACTGGAATTACCAACCTGGTCTACTCTCGGCGCAAGGCGAAGCGCAGCCGGTCTAGTGGTAATTTGGCTGACTGGCACACCGTGTGCACACGTCACCAAAGCCTCACAGACAGGTTTAAAGAATGTCAGGCACATTTCAATGCAATTAATAATCACAACAACCACTATTTAATGTAACTGCCTGAATCAGCACATACAGTTATATCTATATTGACTGTCCCGTCACAGATCAAAGGTGGTTGGCACGTGTAATGGAATTTCATTAACGCAGCTGAAACTGTGATGCAAACTAACGACTTCACAATTCTCTCAGCCAACCACAAACAGCCTCAGCATCGTCTTTTTTTTTTTTTTTGTGATCTGTGCACACTAGTCATCTTTATTACACTGGGTTTAAATATAGGTTACTAAACATGAGTGTCTTTATTAGTGGGAAAATATGTTTACCTTAATGCCAACCTCAATCCCACCAAAGGAAGGCACAATGTCCTCCGCCGAACTCATGGCCACACTGGTGCCCTGGCCCGTCTTACATTATTGAACCGTTTTTTTACACTGGCAACGGTTTTCAGTATGTCAGGGCAAACCAGATTAATAATATTAGTAACCTCCTTTTGGCTCCTTTTGCATCATCAGCCCGTGGAGGTCTGTTTGTGTGATCATATATTCGGCCACTGTGAGCTTGGACCTCCCGGACCAGAACATCAGTTTTCCTCAGTCTGACGCTGCAGCTGTCTCCTTCAACCATGGCGAAACGAATTTAAAGGTGAGGAGAGGAGCTCATTTGATTGGTGAAGACTGTGTTAAACCCAGCCACGCCTTCTCTCCCTCTCTTTGCTACTTGCTGGTAGGAGAGATGGAGGCGGGACAGAGGAGTACTTGCGCCTGGCTGCACACCCTGCGATGTGCATGAAAATTGTGCCTGGCCTGGTCTAAGAAATTAGAGCCCGACCAGGTTGGAGCTGGCGAAAACGCAACTTCAGCGCAGCCTTTTGGCAAGAAATTGTCACTGCACCAAGCTGAATGTGTCGACACCTCCCCCTTTGGCGCAGCCACACCCATCTCTGCTTGTCGCGGTCTACCAAATTGCCTAATTCGCTGCGCACGGTGTTGCGCTGGAGGAAATTACTACTGCGCGGGCTGCGCACCTTGCACTGAGCCACGAAATTAAAGCCCTTATCCTCCACATAAGGCTGACACAGGAATTGGCGAGGTACCCAGTGTAAATTCAACAGCCATCTTGGAATCTAAAATTGGGGTGTGCAGAGGCGGAAATCTGGAGTTCTGGAGGCGTTCCCATTGTAGGAATGCTCCATGACCTTAGACTACAAATGGAATGCAGCATATGCTTCAGAATATCAATAGATCTGAAAATAAATTCATGTTTGAGTTATAATTATCTGAATTGTATCTACAGTTAATCATTTAAAATGTATTACATTACAAAGAGAGTCACAATTCTATGTTAATATCAGAAAACCTTTAAGATGTTTTTTTTGAAGTCATAATGTAGAACTCAAGCAACTTCCTGGTTGTTTGTATGTCCTGAAAAACTGCAAAGTCACTGATGAGTGTATAACATATTTCATTATTTCTCTCTCTTTAAGCAAACATAAAATATGTAAATCTATAAGCAATACACAGTATATTTTGTTGTTTCTGTAGAATATAAATGGATGAGTGCACCAATGCAGCAGCCACTCTCAGATCCATTACAGCAGGTGTATTTGAATCGAGCCCTGGATGGTTTTTGTGTCCTGCTTCTCCTTTGAAGTGAATTATATGCACTTTGTGGTTTACTGTGAAAGCAAAGTGGTCTATTTATACATAAGAGCAGTGAGCTCCTGTTAAGTGTGTCAAGAGAAAGAATGAAAAAGACAGAGGAACGCAGCACGCTATTCCTCCATGGCTCAAGTACAAACACTTAACACTACAACTCATTTATCTCCACTCCTTGAGGTGATGATGACATCGCAGTCATGGACAGTGGGTGATGTCATTCTTCTCTCAGACATGTCTGAGCAGGAGTATAATGCTCTCTTTATTATGACCAGCTCTGTTGACTGAGTTCTGGCATGTCATCTAAAGATGGAGATGAGACAGGCTCCCAGAAAACAGAGTGGTCATTGGTCCACAGACTGGCAAAATGTTTCATACCGCTGAGTCATATTAACATTTCTAATGTGACATTTCATAAGTATATGAGGCCATACTTGTTACTGGGCAGAAGCATTTCAAGGGAGTTAAGGGGCCAGTGCTTTTAAATTTGGTTTGTGCTTTTGTATTATTGTTTCCAGAGGGTATTGGTGTGATATAGGCCCCCAGGTCCAGTTGGTTCAAGACAAGCAGGTGACCACAGGTCGAGTAATTATGGAATAAATAAAGTAATAATTCAAGTTCCTTTGGTACGGAAACATGAACGGGCCATAGAGCCTCCATTGTGTGAGCTACAGCAAGACACTTAACCCCATGTTGCTCCTGACAGCTGTGCGGGCAGTGTGTGAAAGGGTATGAAAGATGAAAATGTGCTGCAAATACTGTAGATGGGCTGTATTAATGTGTGAGTGGATGGGTGAATGGCAAAACTGTTTTATGAAGCAGTTTTGAGTTGTCATCAAGACTAGAAAAGGGCTATGTAAATACAGACCACTGACCAGCTGTGCGTCCACCATGCTCTCACCTGTCTTCTCGCTCCACACCACAAATTTGATTTATGTGATTTGGTTTACTAAGATAGAGAGAGAATGAAATAGTTTAAAGGGACAATATTTATGTTCACGTATTCAGATTCAGCCTAGACATACAGTGTGAGGTGTCAGTTTTATGTAATCATGCTGGAATATCAATATCATTTTCAGCAGATCTTCTCTTGGTCTATTTTTCCTGGTAAATATGTACGTCATGCGTGAAAAATAAGCGGGATGCCGACGTTCAAAAGTAGATGCACCTTAGACTTGCATCTCTAGCATGTGCAGTGTGATCCCTCTAATCTATTAACATTGCTGAAAAAGCATGACAGAACAGTGAAACACATGTGACGTGTGCAGTATGAACAAGGCCTGAAGCCTTGGCCTAAATGCATAACTCTGTCTCCACAGACACAAAAAAACCCAAATGTAATATACCTTTATTTGCCATGAAAAGTGAGACACTACAGCTTTAAATGTATTAAATGCCCATGAGGAAAGCAATGAAATCCAGGTCTCCCTCCTGCTTTCTCTGACATCTCAATGGACACAAGTGCACTTGTTTTTGAACATCATATAGAGCAATTGTGAATGGCTCACATGTTGTGGACATTTATCACTGCAGTGTAAGCTGATTTATAACCTAATACACTCTCCAGTTAACAGCCTGCCAATATGAGCTTTCATTATAGAGCACCAGCTACCACAGAGGAAAACCTGGGAAACATCTGAACATATTCATGAATGTGTGTGGAGGAGGGGAAGCCCTTCCTTTATCACTTCTGTTACAGTGGAAGCGCCTCACCTGCTCTATTTATAGCAGTGGATTTCCCTTCAATTTACAGGGAGAGCCGCCCCTTGTTTTAAAGATTTAAACAGCCAGTGAGTTGTTTATTTCGTCTGTCTTAGACTGTGTATATATCACATGCAGGTGGTTGAATTTTAAAAAAGACGAGGAGGTGGACAAGGAACACCACTAACACCACAACCATCGTAAAATGTATTTATAGTATACGGTGTACGAAATTATTATACTGTGTCTCAATTCGATAATTTCAATATAGAATGAATGGACACAGAATTTTGCAGTTTAATGAATAAATAAGTGCATCTTATTCTCGCTGTTGCTGATTGATATTTGTCTGACATGCATGGATAGCATAGCACAAATCTACTCCATGTCTACAAAACAAAAACAAGGCACACGCTACCATCTTGCACATTCTGGTCTATAAATAGTTTGGAGTCAAAGTGTGTGACATGAAAGCCATTTAAAAAAGTGGGTATTTATTATTGTAAAACCATATAAAAGAATTAAGCACACAATTTAAAAAACATAGTTCATGCATAAAATTCCTGTAGTATATATACAAATAGGTATTTTTTTCATCTTTAAGCACTCGTTTGGCATCGTGGGTCATGTGACATGGAAGCTAGGTATTTTATAATATACTGTATATACAGATACATAAACAATAATTGTATAAAATAAGGGTCAGTGGTCCCAAGACCTGGATGACCTGGATAGACATTAAGACAAAATGATGTTACATTTAAATGTATCATCTTAGCATCCAATAGAATATTTTCCTAATCACTTAAGCTATCTAGAAGCCAATAATTATGACATGAGTTCTAATTTTACCTGCACAAGAAACACTTTGAGGTAGGAGGTGACCTTGTCAAGTCGTAAACACTATAGCACTAAAGTGCACAAATACAAAATTTAAAAGGTCAAATGTTATAATACCACTGGCTAAACTAAAATCAGATGCATTGAATAAAGGCAAACTCGAATGTGGCTATGAAAACTTGTTCAGTGCGTTGATATGTGTGATATTAACAAGTCTGGGCAACTAAAGTAGGCACCAAGCACCTTGATGTCCAGTCTGCAGCAGCACCTTCAGCCGTGTTTTGTGTTCCGATGATGTGGTCATCACATCGTTTCAAATAAAGTATTTTACTGTATTTTAAAAGTAGAAAAATACATACATTTTAAGTATCTTCGTCATCTCAATAAAATACAAATTACAAAATGATACTGAAATACGAATTTTAAATACATGTATCAGAAATAGTCATTTACCCCTGAACCTCTGGTCTTCCCTTTTTTTTGGTCTTCATGGAACTTTCCATTGAAAATGCCTCGTTGTTGATCATAATCTGCCACCTAGTGTCCATGAGGAGACATTACTCCGGTGCTACTGAGTTGGAATCATTTTCTCACCTGCTTCTTCTCCATTTGTCACAGACGACATGTCAGGGGGCTGAAAATATCTCCATTGCATAAATAACTAATGAAAGTTTCCTCTCTATTGTTTTGTCTTGTATTTTGTGCCTTTATTCTTTTACAGTCTTGATTTTACACCTTTGCTAGAAAAAACCCCAAAACAAAACTCACGCCACACTCTGTTCTTCATACTCATTCATACTGAGTGTCAGAAGAAGATTACATGATGAGCGGTGAGTGAAAAGCATTAGCAGCCACCTAACGTTAACAGAAGAGCCCGTTTACTTATCTTTCCTCTTGCCTTCTTGCACAAACATCACAAAATCTGTTTTATAATGTTTGTACATCTGAGACCAGTCACTTGATGAAGACATTGGAATGTAATTATTATATAGCAAAATGTATTTTTTCTATGATGTAGCCTATTGTTGTCTTTATCGGCGTTTTCTTCTTCCTCTAACAGTGTAATGCATGTATCGTATATATAGTATTATGTTCTATAAAGCATGTTTTGTGTAAAACAAAGAATATAAATTAACTTCTCAACTGGGCCAAAACGAACTAGTGTGACGAGTTCTGTGAAGGTGGAGTACAAATATAACTATAAATATCTATTTACTGAGGTACTCTCAACCAAAGCAGTTAATACTTTCAATCAATCTTTATTATTTATTATCTGATGTATGTGTAGCTCTCCCAATGCGAAAAACTACTATCTATGATTCTAATTTTACTTTACAATTAAAACAAACATGGAGAGAGGACATCACACAAATGTAAAGGGATAAATTCTGTATAGACAGTGGTCTCACGTGTTGCTTAAAACAATAGTTACAATACAGTAATTTAGATTGTTTGTTTTCTTTTTTTCCACACTTATTTGTTGGTATTTACATATTGGTTGTAGTATTATTAGTGATCAAGTAGATTATTTTTGTTTTCATTACAATTCTTAATTATCAGTATTAGCTTTCTTTAGTTATATATTTGTTCATTTAATTGCTGGTTTTGTTTAGCATATTTTCAAGTTCTTATTTAATGATTGATTTAGGTGTAGTGGGTATCACACATTAATCCTATCAGATGACTGGTGAGAGACCAGAATGCACATGGATGGGCCTATATTTTGTTTTGTTCTGTGGTTTATTTACTTGCTTTTGGGTAATGCATCAGACATTATGCTTCTTTCACCTCTGTGTAAGAGTCACACCCACGGTGCAATTGTGGTCTTTTTGATTAAGTTTAGTTTGGCTTTAAATTGGGGTTTTTTTCAGTTAAGGGGGGGATTGTTTATTTTTAGTTTACTGTAGTGTAGCCTGTTATGGTGTTGTGTGGAAGTTTGCCTTTCAAGACGTGTTTGTTCTCATCTTCTACCTCTGCCCCTGTCAAGACACTGAAGAACAGTGAATGGAACATGCACTATATTTATTAGAAAAGTTAAGAAACAAAGTAAATATAAGTGTAAAATGGCGTCAGAGGAAATACAGAAAGATTAATTACAACATAACTGAATTTAAAGAAAAGTTTAAATAAGGGGAAAATAAATAAATAAATAAATAAATCCTTTCAATTCAATTTTAATAGGTGGGATTAAAGGCAACAACACACGACACAACACCGGAAACGGAAAAGCGGCAGCTCCCCTCTGCTAGCTAGCTAGCTACTGCAGGGAAGTAGCGACATATTTTGCAGGTATTGTGAACAAAGTGACTGTTAAATTTGCATACGGTTGTGAATGCGATACAGTAGAGTATATTGTTATAAAAAGGATGATTTCGGAGTCTGATTTTTTGGATATAAATGCACGAAACGTGGAAGTCGTCGTCGTTGTTTTCATCCGTGTTGACGAAAGTCAGGCTTCAGTGTTGTGTTTTTTTTCCGAAGGCCGCTACTATAAAACTGAAGGCTGAAATATGAACGCGTTTAAAATAGTCTGAAATGTATAACGTTACAGCATTTCTTTTATTTGTATTTCTGAGTCTGTTGCTGTTGAGCTGTTTAACAACAGTGTAACTGTTCTCTTTACCTTTAGGATCATAATGAGTTATGCAGAGAAGCCGGAGGATGTAACAAGAGAAGAGTGGATGGAAAAACTTAACAATGTCCACATTCAGAGAGCCGACATGAACAGGCTCATTATGAACTACTTGGTGACAGGTGACGCGGCATATTTTTTACGTTATTGTCTGTTTTTTCCCCTCATAGTTTGTTTTCAGGTCTGCAACGATTAGTCAGTAATTAATTGTCAACTATTCTATAATTGATGAATGCATTTGTTTTTTGTTGTCATTCAAACACACTTTCTGATTTTCCAGTTTCTTAAATGTGATTTTTTTCATGGGTTCTGTGCTCCATATAACAAAGAAACTATTAAATCATTTTAGTGTGTGTGTGAAAAACAAGACATTTGAGAACATCATAATTTTGAGGTTTGGGAAACACCAATAACTATTTTATAGAACAATGATTATTAATCATCAGTTAATCAAGAAAATAATGGACAGATTAAGCAAAAATAATTAGTAGTTGCGGCTCTGTTATAGTAAGAATTGTGTGTGTTTTAATTGAATTGAAATAATATTTTAGATTTTATGTGAATATTCTCCTCAAAATCAATAAATGAAATATCTTTGTTTACCTGTTGAAGTAAAATATTTGTGACAGTGTGACATTTTAGGATTTGGGGAAATTGATATTTTTTGCAATTTTCTAATATTTTATGGATACTTGTGACAGTTGAGAAAATATTAATTAATGATGAACACTAGGGTGTCTTTGTCTACATCCACACTGCTTGGTTTTTTTTAAATAAGTTAACGCATGCATTCTGACCCGCACACACTTGCCATCAATACAATAAATGCCTCATGTTTTTGAGATAAAATGCTACTCTACTTTCAATACTGCAGGTAGGGTTGCCCCAGCTTGGGATTTTATTGGTCAACATTTGAGGCCTTTCATCCACTAATAGTAGGCACGTTGAACATTTTAATGCAAATATTATTATTGTTTATTTATTTTTTTTGCTGGGCAACAAAATAGTTCGAGTTCCAGGTCTGAGAAATATTTTAACGCTGTTCTACACTGGAGATATCTACAAAATCTTAAAACCAACCCTTAATTAATAGCCAACATTAAACAAAAATGATCTGAACATTTTGTTGAATTAAAATATATTGGACCATCATACTTTTAAACAAGAACACAATTTATAGTGAGCTTTTTAATTATTCATTTACAATTATTAGCACAAACCCATGACACACACTGCAGCAAATGTCAGATCAGCCACCTATTTGACTGAATATTTTGTTGATTTTCAACAGTTCTTAATCAACTCTGACACCACCAAAATAAAACTGATTCCTAGTAATGAATTTTGCAATGAAGTTGGCGCAGAGCCTGCTGCTCATCAACACCAATAAGAAGTTAATAAGAAGTAACTTATTCTTAGTGTCGGTGAAAAAAAGAGTAAGGGAGCATGGTAACGTTTTATGAATGTAGTAAACTTCAACTGAATAACATCACACAACTTAGAAACTTGCATATCAACAGAAATGATATTAAGTCTGTAGAAGGTAACCAAATGTCTCCCTGCCATGCTTGCACATCACCTTCTTGGGGTCATCTTTCTCTCTCTTCGTGTGTCTGCCCTTTGTTTGTGTGTGTGTTTTTTTTTTTTTATTTCCCACAGCAACTAAGTGACCAATATAATCTTATCAGTTCATGACTATTCTGGTCAACCATAAGGGGGCAGCCCTAAATGCAGGGCTGAATTCTATTCTGGACACATGTTGGTAATACACTAACACAATGCAAACAACTGCAGAGGAAGAAAACCTTCCTTAGTGTGGCACTCTACTGTCCAGTGTACATCAATGGTCATTTGATATTTATATTTTTTTAGATTCCTTATCATAGATGCATATAATCTGCAGATAATTTTCATCTGAAAAAACTTGACAGTTGAAAATGTAATACTATCCTTGTCTTTTAAGGTTTAGGTTTTCTTTTAATACCTAAACCCAATATATCCACTAAAATTTCATAACTTATCTTGTGAGACAACCTACATCCTTAGAAAAGTCACAAACACAACCACTTAAGTAGAAGAAGTTATTAACATTATGGTTTGTGCATGTCAGGATTTCACAGTGTCTCTCTTCCACAGAGGGATTCAAAGAGGCAGCAGAGAAGTTCAGGATGGAATCTGGGATTGAACCTAGTGTGGATCTGGATTCTTTGGATGAAAGGATCAAAATCAGGGAGATGATCCTGAAGGGACAGATCCAGGATGCCATCGCGCTGATAAACAGTCTGCACCCAGAACTGCTGGACACCAACCGTTACCTCTACTTTCATCTACAGGTAAAGGTCGATCATAGATTTAATAATGCAGAAATGGAAGAGACGTGTGTCGCCAAATTAGCAACAGCTTATAATGAAATCTTATAAACAGGGAAAACAAGATACTGCCCTTTTTAATAAGATCAGAAAAAAAGTCTGGACTGACTGAATGCATAAGTACAACAATATAAATACTTAAACAGCTTATTTAAGTAAAATAACTGTTTTTTGCTGTTGTATACTTTTAAACTGGGTTGTTTTCTTTGATAACATCTGGATTTCATGTAAAACAATAATACTTAATAGAAGAAAAAAAGGAAACCAAATTTTTAAATTCTTTTTCTGAAAATGACCTCCTCACTTATCACTGCTCCACTGAAATTGTCATATTTACTAATCTAAAGAAATACCTCTCAGTTTGATTAAGAAGAGCTGTTAACTCTGCAGTGGGAAATCCGTCATGTTTCCTGAATGACATTTATGGCCAGTAGATGGTGCTAGGGTGTTCTGCACCCTAGCATACAGTTATTGAAAAGATGTTGCCTGCATTAAAACCAGCTGAATGGAAGATAATCCTGCCTCTATTTAGATTTTTCACGTGTCCGTTTGAATATAAGAAAATGCCGCTTGCAAAAATAACAATTAAAAAAATGTAGTCCCTGCCAGATAATTTGTGGTGAGTTCACAGCTCCATGCTGTGTGATGCTGAATTTTTGATGCCATCACCCGATAATCAATACATTTCATGCAGGCACTTGTCTCGTCCGAAAGTCTTACTAACTATTAGAGCTTCATCATCTAAAATACCATTCTGACAGAAATACACATGACATGATTGTTTTATATAACTGTCCTTGCCACTGACTTGATTGAAACCCCCTTTACAACTCAGCCATTTCTAATCATCTCAACAACTGTAATAATATTAAAAAAAATGTTTTGATCAAACATTTGACAGTAATATGAATGTCAGTCATGAAATCCATATAAGACTAATAATGACTATCAGAATTAAAATACCATTAAACCATATATAATCACTGTAATATTTTAATGCAGGTTGATAAAACATTGGTAAAATACATCTCGAAGATCATGAATAACGTGTAAAACACTTGTTTTTTTTTTTTATCAGAGTGACAGCTGACTGAACTGACTGAGCAGCAATATTAGCATATCTTGTTAACCATAAAAAATAAAAGGCTATGGTGACTTATGTGCTATTGCTTTCTTGTAACTGACTTGAGGCTCAGCCAGGATAAGTAACATAGTTGGCTTAATCCCTTTTCCTTTTTGCAATAGGCCCCTGATTTTGATCAAGTGTGTCTTTCTGTTTACGCTATTACCTGTGGATGAGAACATGCACTCAGAGTGCACACACTCATATTTATGAGCTGGTTACCAGAGAGTATTAGATCAGGTTGTCAGCATTTTATTTGGTGTGCACTGTCTCTCGCCACCAAAGTTGGGGAATTAAAGCTCCAGCTGGAGTACGAGTGCTGTCCTGCGGCAAGGGGACGGCGAAGTTCTCACATGGAGAAAGTGCAATGCACGGACTGGCAGGGCTACTTTTGTCAGCGCCCGTGAGAGAAAAATATTTTGAGTGAATGCAAAAAATATTGTGAGGAAAGCAAAAGTTTGGCCTAAAAATATTTCCCACCATGACCCTACCTGGGCTTTGTACCAAATAACAAGGAAATCATTTATTTAAATGGAATAATTCTATATTGTGGCCAAAACAAGACAATTGAGAACATCACTATTTTTCAGTATTTTCATTTTCATTTTATGGACCAAACAACTAGTCCAGTAATTGAGAAAATAATCAACATTTTAATAGATTATGAAACTGACAACAACCCAAAACATGTATGTAGGAAGACAAAGCAACAGACCGAGTTTTGCTGATGACTGCTTCAGGTTTTCTTTTAAAATCTTCACATGTCCTTCTTTCTTCATGATTCCTTCCACCTTGACGAGATTCCTGGTTCCAGATGCACAGAAGCATTAATTGCGCGTTTCACTGTGGGGACGGTGTTCTTTAGGTTATAGGCCTCTCCAAATATGAGCAATGTCTCTGGACAAAGAGCTCTAGTTTCGTCTCATTTGACCAAAGGACATGCTTCCTTTTTTCTCTCTGTGAATTTTTGATGCTTTGTTTGTAACTTGTAACTGCTGAACTTGTCTCTGTACATGTGACACCTACTGCACGTCTGTCCGTCCTGGAAGAGGGATCCCTCCTCTGTGGCTCTTCCTGAGGTTTCTCCCATTTTTTCCCCTTAAAAGGGTTTTTTTGTGGAGTTTTTCCTCACTCGATGTGAGGGTCTAAGGATAGAGGGTGTCACATGCTGTACAGACTGTAAAGCCCTTCGAGCCAAATTGTGTTTGTGATACTGGGCTATATAAATAAAATTGACTTGACTTGACTTCCAGTAGGCATAATCTGTGTTAAACATTCTTTGCTCTGTTTAATAGCACTATTAAGACAATGAAATTTTCATAAGGGGCTAATATTTTTGTCCTCAACTGTATGACATAATCAGCTACAGGCACGGCAGCGACAATTTCTTAAATGTTAACTGGAGTTTCGTAATCTATTAATATGTTGATTCTTTTCTCAATTACTGGACTAGTTGTTTGGTCCATAAAATGTCAGAAAATACTGAAAAATAGTGGTGGAAATACCTTTTTAAAACAATGACATTTTCGTAGGGGGACTAATAATGTCGTCCTCATCTGTATATGGTAGGAAACCTTATGTGTGCCCTCTCCAGGGTACTTACTTGAATTGATGCTTATGAGATACAGCCTGCATTTTGAGCACCTACCGGTAATTACAGTTTGAAAGTGATAATATATCATATTTCAAGAAAAAGTGACAGGTTCTTTCAATGGAATGCTTCATAATCCAGCAACATCAACTACTGTCTGGGTTGCAAAGAAGCCTAAAAACGAAAAGGCTGTAAAAGAATGGCAGACAATAGAGTTAAGCAATTGATAAAATCAGTAGTGAAATGTTGTAGGTGGAGAGATTTTCTGGGGTTATTTGTTATTTGTTTGCGAGTGGGACTGTAGTTGCTTATCTGTTGAATGAACCTCGGAGTGTCCTGTGGATGAGACTCAACAATCAAGCTCTTTTTACCCTTGCAATCCCACTTATTGCAGCAGCCATATTTATGTTAATCTCACTCACTGTTTTTTTGTGTGTGTTTGCAGCAACAGCATCTGATTGAGCTGATTCGTTTGAGGGAGACCGAAGCCGCTCTGGAATTTGCCCAGTCTCAGTTAGCGGAGCAAGGTGAAGAAAGTCGAGAATGTCTGACTGAGATGGAGCGGACACTGGCCCTCTTGGCCTTTGACAACCCTGAGGAGTCACCTTTTGGAGACCTGCTCAATATGATGCAGAGGCAAAAGGTGAGATCTTTGTCTCTTTACTGCCCTCCCCAGAAAACTTCCCCGACTCATGTGTCCAACCTCTTTTGTGTGAGGAGGAGTCTGTCTCAGGCCAAGCGGTTGAAACGCTGGTGAACACACAGGTGAGGAAGTGGTTGCTCCACAGAACAAAATCCCAAAACCTCTTTGGCTTATTTATTTATATAGTTTTGAGCAAATTGGAGTCGTCTTTTCTTGTTCTTTTGGGTCAGTAGTGGTGTACGAGTTAGGGTATAGAGTCCTTCAGAGTTTAGTATGTGCCTTACTGTGGAAACTGAAATTTCAGTGCCTGCTGCCACCATGTCCTGCTGCAGGTCTTTTGCAGTCAGTTGAGGGTTTTTGACCACCTGCCTTCTCAGGAATCTGGTAGTCGGTGTTGGTAGCTTCCTCTTTCTGCCACATACAGGTAGAGTAGCTACTGTTCTTTCAACTTTAAATGTGTGAACTAAGCTTCTCACTGTATCTCTTGGAACATTTAGTGCCTTAGATATCTTTTTGTGTCCCTTTCCTTGTTTTTGCAAATATGACTTTGCCATATCTCTACCATGTAATCAAATGTCACCATCAACAATCCAGGTATTTGAGGTGATCTATCTCAAACACACCTGAACTAATAAAGCCCTTGAGGCACCATGTGATTTGCAAATATGTGCTTTTATGAGGAATTCTATTCAGGGTTTTTTTTGTCTGTCTGTCTGTCTGTCTATTAGCAGAATAACTCAGAAAGTTATGGATGGAATTTGATAACATTTTCAGGAAAGTTGTGTAACAGGAATTTTTTGAAGGACTCTTTATCATAGCTTGGCGGAGGTCTGCGTTCTTGGAGTGCCTATTGTTTTAAATTTGATTTTAACAACACTTAAGCATTTGCGAAATGAGGTTACTAACTGTTGAAGCTTTATAGGTGGAATTCTTTCACCATTCTTGCTTGATGTACGACTTAATTTGCAAAACAGTCTCCAACAAGATTTTATTTTCTCCTCCCTTTACTTTCATTCATTTTCACTTTTTCCAACCCTTTGTGCGTCTTTGAGGACAGGATGTGTCCTTGAAACTAGGCCACGGTCAGGTAGACCAAAAATAAAAAATTGCAGCCATAATTGCCAGGAAAATTGATTTGGATGCAAAATTTACTTCTTAATTAGAGTGTGAACACTGCTGATTAGCATTCTCAATTCTTGGATATCTTTTTCTCTCCTTTTCCTCTTTTATAAAGTTCAACTACCTTCTCCCACAGATCTTTTGATAATTCTTTTGCTTTTCCCATGGCACAGGATCGAGCAACATCAATGGATGAAACATGCAGGGGTCTGTCAGGAGCCCAGGAACTGACTTTTTATACACACACACTTATTATAAGCAAACAGACCAAAGATGAGGAGGGTTACCTTTGGTAGCCATTTAAACTGTTAACCGTTATCAGGCCAAATCATCCAGGGTATGAAAACTTTTAATCAGGGTCATTTGGGTAGTTTCTTTTGGTAATATGATATTAAAAAGAGCAAAGGTTTTTTTTTGATGATAAATGACATCACCCAACCACTAACCCATGAGTGAAAGAAAAGGATTTGTATTATCATTCATATTCTCTGAAGAATGCCCCCAAACAATCACAAATTCTGCCAGGGTATGTAAACTTATGAGCATAACTGTAACTGATTCATTTACAACCTGCACAGGGTTTTCCTTTGGTTCCAACTTTCTTCACATACAGCTGCTAAAGTAGTGTTAAAATAATATTCAGCCTAGACACTATTAATACTGTGAAAGGTGCCAGGTTTTGTCATATTGCAGTACAATGTCAAGACCATTAACAGATCTTCTCTCTATATCGTTTTTGCTGGGAACTGCACGCATTACATGTGAAAAATGGGTGTGAATATACAAATTTAATGTTGTTCCTTTGTGGCCAGGTCTCTCAGGACAGATGCTAATATCAGGTTTCAGCAGGGGTGATATTCTCTCTAACCCAGTATTGAACATATGCATACTTAAAGCTG
This sequence comes from Brachirus orientalis, assembly GCA_016785285.1. Taxonomy (NCBI): domain Eukaryota; kingdom Metazoa; phylum Chordata; class Actinopteri; order Pleuronectiformes; family Soleidae; genus Brachirus; species Brachirus orientalis. Next base: position 826,721 of record JAFBJR010000150.1, read on the forward strand.
TGACATGTATGTGCCTTGTCTTTCAGGTGTGGAGCGAAGTGAATCAGTGTGTCCTTGACTATGAAAACAGAGAGTCAACACCCAAACTGGCGAAGCTCCTGAAACTACTGCTGTGGGCTCAAAATGAACTTGACCAAAAGAAAGTGAAGTATCCAAAAATGACAGACCTCAGCAAGGGAACAATTGAAGACCCCAAATAAGGACCTGCAGTGAGAAAACACACCATGATATTTAAAAAAAAAAAAAAAAGGGACACATTTCCTTCATCTATTTATACCCTAACAACAAAGTGACTCATATAGAGTACAACCTTTTCTTTTTAAGGGTTGCTTTTTGATACTTTAGTAACGTAGAATGTGCAAACTGGTCAGATGGATTTTTAAAATGACATGCATACCATTATTTTAATTGGTATTATAAGTAGGGCTGCAAAGATTACTTGATTATTAATCGATTACCAAACAAATCATCAACTATTTTGATAATTGATTCTCGGTTAGTTTTTTTTTCATTCATTAAAACAAGTTTACTGATTGTTCAGCTTCTCAAAATATGACTACTTTCGGGTTTCTTTGCTCCACATACCAAAAAATATCATTAAAATTGAATAATTTTGCTTTGTGAACAAAACAAATACAACAGAACAAAAATATATTTGACATAATTTTGAGGTTTGGGAAACACCGATCAACATTTTCTAACATTTTATGGACTAAACAATTAGTGGAGAAACTAATGTAAGAGTAATGGATTATAAAAAAAAATATTAGTTGTAGCCCTAATTATAAGTCATGTTTGTTTAATGCCTTGTTCAACACTAAATTATATTTCAGCCCAATAATTTGGTTGTTTTGTGACCAAGTGTCCCTAATTGGCATGTGATCAGACCAGTAGTTGCCAAGTGGGAAATATTCAAAGACTTATCCAGAGGAGACCCACTCACAGCTCCCTGATGCAACGCAGACACCTATCTCATTTTCAACATGCCGGAAATTTGACCAGTCTGTGATGACTACAGAGACCAGGAAAGGGTGACCAAGACTGAAACCTGAAAAGGAACAGCAGTTCATCAGAGAGAAAAGGAGAAATACAAAATCAAAACAATGAGACAGAGATCACAGATGTCGCTTCTTGGATAAAAGCTTAGAGATTGGTCTGTAGACATGAAACCCAAGCTAAATTAAGCCTGGCATTGTGCATTATCTCATGGTAACTAGACAGGGATCCTTCTAATGAAAGACTGTGCCACTGGTCACCCATGTAGTGTCAATTTGTGACTACAATATCATTTGTTGTGGGACGCACAGCAATTCTTCAGTGACACTAGTGTTTTTTTTTTTTTGTTTTTTTTTTGGGAACGTTGTTAGCATACAGTAGCAGGCTAAAAGCCTAAATTAGGCTTTGGCCACTTAGAAGGTGGTTGAAGGGTTCAGGGGAAAAGTTGGTGACTGTGTTCACGGATGCTTATACACGTACTATTTCCTTCACAAAAAACATACATTTCAGCCAGATATCCAAAGAATTATAGTTTGGATGCTTCAATCTACCATGACATTGAAATTTATATTCATAACATAAAGTTGCAAACAGCAAAAGAAGAGAAATGTACATCACAATGGCAGTGAACCTGTAGAAGACAGTTGATTCTTGGAATGCTATAAACTTTGCAGTGTACTGTGACTGTGTGAGCTCAAAGGCAACCCTCAATTTCATATTGTAAAATACCACAGATTATAATAGAAATGTGAATGGCTAGATCTGTGTCCTCAGACATGGGTACACTTTTTACAGATGTATTATTTACATGTATGGAATAAGTTTGCAAAGTTTTATGACTTTATTTTCTTTCCTGGCTTGTATATTATTTTGCAATAAAAGTGATTTTTTTATGTCGGAAAAGATTGCCTGTTCAATGTATTTTTTCATCTGCAATATTACAAGAGCAATGTTGTACATCTAATTATGGTTTAAATATTAGAGACTTTGTGGATTAAGATCAATTTATAAATCAATGTTAATGACTACAATACCTATCTAAGTAATACAAATACAAATGAATTGTGAAATGATTAAAATACAACATTAACAATAATCCAATTGATAGGTGCATCACTGGATGAATTATACAGTTGAGATTCAACAGAGCCAGGGACTTTAAATAGTTGTCAATAGGAAACTGTTGGTTACTCTGGTTTTGTTGAGTCAAAATCAACCACCGCAATCAAAAGACAAACTTCATTGCAACTACTGTACACATGGTAAACGTGTAAACAGCAGTTTGCAGGTACAGTAGATAGCAGCTTAAAACAGTAACAACTTTGCACAACAGCCATTTTGACAGGTCACAGTAGAAAGTCTAAATGATCCTCAAGTTAAAGCTCAGAATACATGCTGGATTCACTTTCATTCTCCTGATGAAGTACAAACCCCAATTCCAATAAAGTTGGGATGTTGAGTAATATGCAAAATGATTTGCAAATTCTTTTCTATCTATATTCAACTGAATACACTTCAAAGGCAAGATATTTAATGTTCAAAATGATAAACTTTGTTTTTTTTTTTGTTTTGTTTTTTTCAAATATTCACCCCTTTTTGAATTTATTGCTTGCATATTGGGTATAAAAGGAGCATCCCTGAAAGGCTCAGTCATTCACAAGCAGGGATGGGGTGAGGTTTGCCACTTTTTGAACAACTGTGTGAGCAAATAGTCCAACAGATTAGGAATGTTTATCAAAATACAATTATAATGAATTTTGTGATCATCTACAGTCTGTTATCAAAAGACTGATAGAATCTGGAGAAATCTCTGCATGTAAGCAGCAAGGCCAAAAGCCAACACTGAAAACCCCTGCATTCCATTATTTTTCCTTTTAACAATACTCAATAAGCGTTTGGGAAGTGAAGACACTGTTTGTTGAAGCTTTGCGGTGAATTCATTGGGAATACCATCACAGATGCTGGCTTTTGAACTTTGAGCTGATAACAATCTGGATGGTTCTTTTCCTTTTTAGCCCAGAGGACACAAGGTCCATGATTTCCAAAAAAACTATTTGAAATGTGGACTCGTCAAACCATAGCACACTTTTCCACCTTGTGTCACTCCCACGTCAGATGAGCTCAGGCCCAGATAAGCCCGTGTGTTGTTGATATGGCCTTTAATTTGCATGGTAGACTTTTAACTTGCAGTTGCAGAAGATGTGACAAACTGTCTTAACTGACAATGGTTTTCTGAAGTGTTTCTGAGTCCACTTAGTAATATCCAATACATTACAGAATAATGTCGTTTTTTTAATGATTCTTTTGATGATACTACGGACTGTAGATGATTGAATCCCTAAAATCCTCGATATAGTATGTTGAGCCCTGTGATGTACTGGCGACCTGTCCAGGGTGTACCCTGCCTCTCGCCCTATGTCAGCTGGAGATAGGCACCAGCGCCCCCGCGACCTCTAGTGGATAAAGCGGTAGAAAATGAGTGAGTGAGTGAGTGAGTAGTATGTTGAGAAATGTTGTTCTTAAACTATTGGACTATTTGCTCACACAATTGTTCACAAAGTGGTGAACCTCATCCTATCCTTGCTTGTTCAATTCAGTTTTATTTGTATAGCGCCAAATCACAACATACATCATCTCAAGGCACTGTACATAATAAGGCCAAAACCTTTACAATATTACAGAGAGAAAGAAACCCAACAGTTCACGCAATGAACAAACACTAGGGGGCAGTGGAGAGAAAAAACTCCCTTTTAACAGGAAGAAATCTGTGACAGAACCAGATCCGGTTGGGTTGGGGAGGAAAATGGGGGACAGAGGAGAGGTGGGGGACAGAAAGGGGGTAGAGAAAGAAAAAGAGGGAGGTGAGGAAGAGACAGAAGAGAGAGACCAGGAGCAAATATACAACAGTTGGATCAAGTTTAGAGTCAGTTATGCCATGTTTATAGACCTACGGTGTCATTTATACAAGCAGCAGCAAACATTATTGATAAGAAACTATCCTGATCATAATAATGATGACAGCAGTATTATTGTTAGTGATAATAATAATTATAGCATCAGAACTGGTTCTGGATCCTGCAGCCTGCAAGATGAGGACACAGAGAGAGAGTCAGAGAGAGGACAGGAAGGGAAGGCACAGACTTGGGAGAGAAAAATAAGGTTAATGACATGTAATTAAGTCATATTCATACCCTGAGTGTGAGAGAGTGAGTGTGAGTGCACCACAGGAAATGCCCCAGCAGTCTAGGTCTATAGCAGCATAACTAAGAGGTGCTTCAGGTTTCCCTGAGCCATCTGCAAAATGAGTGAATATTTGACAAAAGTTATCAGTTTGAACATTAAATATCTTGTTTTTGAAGTATTTTCAATTAAATATCCATTGAAAAGGATTTACAAATCTGTTTCATTCCTGTTTAACACATCACCCTAACTTCATTGGAATTGGGGTTTGCATATCTGTAAAGCTGGGCAACATGGCTTACAAATATATATATATATATATATGTAAATACTTTGAGGCTGTATCCCTATATTTGAGATAGATGGTGATATAAAGCTGCACACATCTCAAAAATTGAGAGTGATAATATACTGTAAATATACAGTATAAATCTACTGTTTTTGATCTGTATTACATGAGTTTAAAAGACATTTATACCTGTTTTATTTCTTTGGCATTTAAATGTTAAATAAAGGATATTTATGTGTTAGGAACAATGGGATTGCATATAAATATAATCAAATAATTAGGCTTAAAATAAATGAGGTGTTATTAAGTGACTCTTTTAAATGTAATTATAATATTTGGCGTATTGACTAATTTATCAATGCAGTAGCCTTTAAAGCCAGGAAAAATCTGGCAAAATATTGACATCCAAAATCTAAGACTATAATATTGGTATTCTGTTAATCCTCAATTGTGAGGACCTAAAGGTCCCTGTTAGCGTGCAGCCTCCACAATCAGCTGAACCGCCCCTGCACGCTGTGTCGCTAAAAGTTGGGTTGATTATTACATCATGATTCTCTCGTCCCTCAAACAGCCTGGAATAGTCAGGCGGGGGGGTGGGGGGGTGAGGCGGTGACGGGGGAACAGCCGACGGCGCTGGCTTCACAACTGTCTCCTCCCGCCAGGGAAGAAGCCGGAGCTCTGCGCCGTCATAAATGCGGGACAACGACCGTACGTCCGGCGTCATTATTCTGCCGTCTGCTGCTTCTCATCACTTCCTCATGACCCCTAGCGGTCAAACGGACAAGTGCGCCGCCGTTTTTGGGAGGAGAGAAAAAAGTGACACGTGGATCATTACTCCTCCTCTAGCATCAGGAAAAACAGGCTGCCTCCTGTATCTCAGTTCCGCCGCCGTTAACACCGTCTTTTCTGTCCAACCAGTCTGTCAGTTCATGGAGTCAACTGCCGGAGCCCGCGGATAAAATCCCCCCGTGACGGTTCAGTCCTCCGTTAGAGAAGAGAAACAAGAAACTGAAAGTAAATAAAGACGAAGGCATCGGAGGAAGAGGAGCTGCTGCTGCTGGAAAACCGCGCGTTGAATGGCAGTAATTCAAAAACATGGCAAGAATTATGGTCCGGATTTGGTCTGTCACAAGGAAAACATCCCGCCTGACAAGAGCGGGGCTTCTGCGAGTCACAAGAAGTGGCCCGAGCGCAACGCCAACTGGTCCAGGTACGACTTTTCATTTCAAGCCTCGTGAGACACGTTGAGCGCCGCTGATTGGCTGTCGTCTTCAAAACCAAAGTCGTTTTACCTTCAGTGGGTCCCGAAAAAAGGAAATTAAAGTCGTCCTGAAGCTCTTAAAAGTCGCTTTCTACCTCCCTCAGGTGTTTTTTGTTCACTGCTTATTTGGAATTTGGATCCCTTCTGTGTTTGGATCTTTATTGTATCCACACCAGCTCTTGTTGTTTTTAGATTTTTATCTGTCTACATGATTATTACAGTCTATCAAACTCATTATCCAAGGGCCGCATGTGCCCCCCCCCCCCCCCCTACTGTCGTGTTAATTGTGAAGTATATGTTGTTCTGTAACATAACAAACACTTTAATATTATATATATATATATATATATAATAACTATTGTTACATGGATGTGACATCATTTTAAGCTCATGTCACCCACCCCGACAGAGCTGCTGTTTGCCCCCAGTATGCGTAGGGCTCATTTAAACTACATATGAATAAATATCTTAATATTTACTCTCGGTGAAGTGAAATGAAATGAAGAAATGAAATGGTGAAGGGTAAGTCGGCGTAAAGGTTTCAGTCTCCTGACTTTTAAACATCATCCTTCAGTCTGTTTCTGTTGCACTTATTAGCATTTACCTTTCATAGCTCTTCTATCACAAATCGAAAATGGGCAAAACGCACCGATTGACAGCGTTTACAATGACTTCATGTTGACTTCAATCGATTAAAAAAGAAGAAGAGAATCCTATTATGTTAAAATCTTCCATCCTTATTCCTGTTTACACGTTAGAGATCATAGTGGGAAAGGTCATGACTATTTGCTTAATTATTTTTTATTTTTATTTCTTTTTTAACCTGTCCTGTCCAGTACCTTTGGCATGTAGCATGGTTGTCTACATGTCAGGTGGTGTTGAACAGGTTTGCTTTGCACAGGAAGAGTCTGTTTATACTTGTCCTGTTATTTATCTATGAATTTATTATTGTTTTTACTCTTATTCGTTTGCTTTTGTTTGTTGTGTGATGAGGGGAAACCGGACCGGACAGGGTGGGTGGATGAAGTGTGGGGGGGGGGCACGAACGATACAGTACAGGTTAACTCAACCAAACATAACACACATAACATAACATAACATAACTTGACATGACATAGCATAGCATAACATAACATAACATAACATAACATAACATAACATAACATAACTTGACATGACATAGCATAGCATAGCATAACATAACATAACATAACATAATATGACATAACATAGCATAGCATAACATGACATAGCATAGCATGACATGACATGACATGACATGACATGACATGACATGACATAACATAGCATGACATAGCATAACATAACATAATATTGCATAACATGACATACAGTGGTAGCCCAGTACAGGGTACCATAATATGACATAGACATTGTAACAGTAATGATATTACGTTTAATAGTGTACATGTGAGTAGTAAATGCAGTGATTGTTAACAACCACATGGAGAAAAGCTGACCGAGTCCACAACAGCTATATCAGTTTGAGTTAGAGTCTTAAGAGGCGTGTATGTCCGTTGCTGTGTGAGAGCACGCGCAGCAGTGTATATGTGTAAGGTTTGTCACTGGATGGGTGGTGGAATCTGAGTGGGGGAATGCACCCGTGCCCGGCCAGCCCCCCAGCAGCAGGCCGATAAGGACCCAGACGCATAAAGCGCCCAGCGGCCACACGGGGCAGCGGGGACCCATGGCCACAGCCCCAGGGATAGCTGCCCTACCGCCCCGCAGACGGCCAGACGGGAGGAGGCCGGGCAGAAGCACAGCATCCCCCGCGGCGATAGCCCCCGGCCCCACCCATAACCCACGAGTGGCCCAGACCAGGTCCGAGCTCCGCCCCCCCCCAGCCCCCGAGGGTCCCCACGAGCAGACATACCCCCCGCATCCACCATCATATCCCCCCCGGCCAGGAGCCGCGCCAGCCCCCTCTAGGGCAGGCAGGCCCACCTCCAGGGGCCCCCAGGCGCCTGGAGGAATTTTTCCAATTCGTAAGGATGGTTTTCTTGGCGATGCTTAGGCTAGTGATTAGCATGCGTGCTTTCCCTGTCTCTCTTATTTATTTGAGTTAGGTCACCCAGTATGCATAGTGTAGGAGAGGTTGGTACGGTGTATCCAAGACGTGCTGAGAGGTCCTCACATACCCTACACCAAAATGAATTTACAGGTGTACATAACCATAGCGCATGCATGTAATTATCTACTGTGTTGTCGTTGCAGTTTAAACAGGTGTTTTGTCACCCAAAAGCAGGCACGATGAGACTCAAAAACGTTTGGACAGCGTTTATTTATAATAATAATAATAATAATAATAATAATAATAATAGTTATACTAGGAGAGAAAGCAAAGGACAGAGGGGGGCACTCACAGTCGGAACAGAAAGGGTGACTGTGAGGATAGTCCCTGCCCTTCCCTTGCCTGCACCTGCGGGAAGGGTAGGTGCAGGCAAGGGAGTCCAAAGGAGGAGGAGGTGAGCTGGGGAGCGATGATCCGTGTGACCGGTGAGTGTGGCGTGCTGTGAATCCCCTGAAGAAGGCTGACGGGCGGCGGAGATGCGTGGTGGGGAACCAGGAAGTAGCTGTTCGTAGGCTTGACGGAAGAGCTGAAATCCCGTGAGCGTCAAAACCAAGGCGACGTAGGTAGCAGACTCTGGAAACAAACAATCGCTGAGTAGAGAAGCGGTGCGGTCAGAAGGGTCCATAAGAGAGAGACGATCTGGCACTGAGGCAGCTGTAGCGCTGGCTTATAAGCTGTAGTCCTACTCAACCGCAGCTGCGCTCAGTGCCAGGTGCCGCTGGTTACTAATCAGTGGCTGGGGCGGAGCGGAGCGCAGGTATGACATGTTTGTTTGTAATAACCCCACCTTGAACATCCTTTGTCCTGTGTAGTGTATTCTGTGTAGAGTTTTGTATTGTATAAGTTGTAGGTCTGGGCTTTTAATTATTTTGAACTTATTATTTAATATTTGGGTCCAGAAGTTTTCACCTGGGCTAATGGATAAGTCTGACTTCCATTTTGATGTTGGTAAACTGATTGTGTAATCATTTTAGTGCGTATGACTTAGATAGCATTTTAGGAGATTTAATTTGCATGTATTCCAAAAATTTACTGTTATTCATATCATATATGTCTACCAATTTCTGAAATGGGATGAATTTGTTGTCTTGGAATATTTGTTCCAAGTGCCTTATTCCTTTTTCTTTCCATGATGCGAAGTTTAACATTCCCTTATTCTGCAGGATGTCTGGATTATTCCAGATTGGGGTAAATTTACAGGGAATGTGTGAGGACCTAGTCATTTTAATAAATTTCCACCAGGCTGACAGGGAGGAATTTATGTTTATGCTTTTATAGCACTGGTGTCATTTGATGAGTGTACTGATGAAGGGCAAGTCAGAGATTTGAATTTCTTGGCAGAATGTTTGTTCAATATCCAGCCATTGATTGTCTAGTAGTTCAGGTTTGATCCAATTGTGAACGTATTTTAGTTTGTTTGCCAGGAAGTAATTATAAAAGTTCGGAAGTTCCAGACCACCACAGTTTTTTTGTTTTTGTAGTGTTTTTAAACTAATACGTGGTGGCTTGTTTTTCCATAGGAATTTTGAGATAGCAGAGTCTAATGCCTTAAACCAGTTTGGAGACGGCTTTGCTTAATTATAAAACGTTGATCACTTACTGTGACTTTTCTTTATACATAACAAATATTTTATCAATATATTTTGTATTTATAAAAACAAATCGATTGACTAATTTGTAGTGCATGTATAACCACGAGGTGGCAGGCAGTGGCAGCAAACATTTCGTCCAAGCTCAACATGCTCGAGATTCAACGGACGTGAGGAAATTTACTACAGTCCTTGAATGCGTCTCATTAGCTCAACACGCTGTGAGCCCCGCATTACTGTCACTAGCGCTCATGCACTGATGTTTAGAATATTTACCTCCACCAAGGAGGTTATGTTTTTGCCAGTACTGGTTTGTCGGACTATTAGCAAAATAACTCAAAAACCTATGGACGGATTTTGATGAAAGTTTCAGGAGAGGTGTGTAATGGGACAAGGAACAGGAATGTATGAAGCGCTCGCTGCAAAGCTTAATCACACGACACACATGCAACTAGCGGTGGTGAAACCAAAGCTTTCCGAAGCACTGAACCACTTCGAGACCGTAGCCTTGAAAGTGACTCACTGCTTGAGTAGTGACATCTGCTGACTGTTTTTATGAAGTGATTTTGAAGGGACGAAAGAACAAGGTGTCGTGACTTCATTGGTTCATCTTTTATTCAGTTGTTAATACAGCTTAATGTGGGGCCTAGTTAATATAATTATTAAAAGGACAATGTTACAACATATAGGTTTAATATAAATTATAATAATACTCTTTATATGGGTATAACGTAAGAAATTAAGAACATGCTTATGTAGCCAGTATAGTGAGTTGGAGACAAAGCTTCGTGTAATGTTTAAAGGTTTTATTATTATTATTTATTTTTTTTTAAAGTAAAATTTCCACTGTCTTTGGCTTTAGTCTGCTCCTCTTGTGGCTCACTACCTCTCCAGCTTTGGAGAAGACCCACTCGCATGGCACAGATGTTGCTGGCATGTGCAGGTAGTATTTTGCCAGTAGAGAACTAGGGCTCTGATAAATAGAGTTACATCTGCAGTTGCACTCTGAGAGTTTTGGGTGGCACCAAAAACAACGGAAAACTCAAAATGAGTCAGCGTTTTAAAACAAACAATGAATGTTTATGGTAATAATGACCTAATACAATTAACCAACTCTAGACGCTCCCACAAATTATCCGTCTCCTCGGGTGCTGCGGGTCCTCAGATGCTGACTGAAAATGAATATGATTAATTTACAATAACACTGTACGAGTTGTGTGCCTGTGAGGATGTGTTTTCCCTGCCCATCCTCATAACTCCGGCACATTCGGCTGTGAGTCTGGACACTGCTTCTTGGGCATGTGTCTGGTTTCCAAAAACCAGGATCTTAAATCTTGGGTCCAGGATTGTGGCATGTGGTAAAATTCACACTTTTCCAGCATTGAAAATGCTGTAAATGTTTCGTCAATTGTACAGCGGAAGAATTTCTTAATGTAGCTGTCTTCATGGCCAGTTTGTGCTGTATCGTCCAGATTAATTGAACAACTTTTGAAGCAGAGACATGTTTTTCTGCTGATAGTTCTGTGGAGGCGAGTTGGTCCAAGAACCTTCATAGTCATTACTGGAGAGGGGAGGGAAACCAGTTGACTGACGCAGTTGTGGCTGCCACTGGTTCACGCTGCTCATAGAGACGCTGAAACATCGAAAAGGTGGAATTCCATCTTGTCTCAACTTCTAGAACAAGTTTGTGGTGTGTCCAGTTGTTCCTGGACCTCAGCAAGCTTCTCTTTTGCTTTCACGCTTGATTTAAAAAATGATTTTCCTGGCCTTTGTTCTGATTTTGATCCATAGTCTTCTTCACTCCAAGTTTAAGACTATGTGCAAAACATGGGACATTTTATACTTACAGCAATTTTGCGCATTAAATCATTATCGCATTGTTATTAGACAATTTTTATTAGATATTAGACTATTTCTAATTACTAATAGTTATTAGTTATTAGACTATTTCTTTTGCCCCATTCATGTAAAAGGGATTCTGTGGCATAGTTCACATGCTCTGCTGTGTGGGACGGGGCAAAATGGCCAACACCAAGCAGAACAATTGCCAGTTACATCTTTTCATTTGCGTAGTGGCAGGTGACCCTAATTGAGGCTCATAATAAGCTCATCATAGGGCTCATTTAAGCCCTAATTTTAGGACTCCATATTGTCTGTAATAATGCTCACTGACTCTGCTTTCTTCACCTCTTTTCAGCCATGGCTTTTAGAGCTTGTCAAGTTGGCAGAGCATATGTGGGGTCGCTCTGCTCTGAAGCCTTTGTCTTCCACCACTTTGAATGGTTGTGTGTCCATCATCCCCATGTCCACCAGTGCTTCATCCAGTTCGGTTTGCCGGCCTTAAAATATTATTTTATTTAATGCTGCTGCACTGGGCCCAGTCTGTGGGTGTTTGGAGTGTAGGTGTCATAGCATTGAAGAGGTGTTGCTTTGCTTTTTTTAATCGACTGCTGAGTAGACACTCCTTCACTACTTAAGTCACTTACACTAGTAAATGTCTACTTACTAGTTGGACTAGTAAGTAATTTGTTTTGCTTACAAACTAAACAGTGTGTTTGAGCTGCTGTGTGCCAGGTCGTGTTATTGACTTCATGTTTGAAATTCAATTTCACTTAGTGGAGTGTATTTTTTATTTTAATTTTTTGTAGCTGGACATTATGGCATAACATTCTAGCAAGTTTTTGGCAAATGTTTGAACAAATGTGTAGCTTGTAGAAAGTAGCAAAGGCAGAAGATTATATATCATTATTGTGTGAATATATTCTCATTTGGAATGTTGGGTTCCTGTCGGTGTTTTCTGAGGAATTCTGGCATAAAATCTATTTTTATGGGGTGTGTATGGTGTGTTAAATAGACTTTCATCCCTCTATGATGTGATTACAGGCGCAGCAGCTCACCACACACCTGTAGCCTTCGTCCTGGACAAGTGCTGGTGGAAGAATGTGCGGAAGTTTACTTTTAGCTATACTAATTTGTGTGTCTATTAAAAAACAAACAGCAAATGGCTAGGCCTAGTGAAAAGGTGGCGTTACTGAAGCCCAGTTTAGTAAAAATATCTAAAATTCTGAACTTTGTGGACCTCTGTGTGTGGTGACATGTCAGTGCTCAATTTCAACGTTATGTCATTCTAATAAATTCAAAGACATTTATGGTAGGGAGTGTTTTTTTGTTTGTTTTTTTTATTACACATAGACCCTTATCCTGATGTACACAGAAAAAGCGGTGCTCTTACACTGAAGCAGTGTATCACACACGGACTCTGAGATGTACGTTTATAATATACTGCTCATGTTAAACACTTCGCTACTGAAATCTGAGTTTCTGTGCACTGACGTAGGAAACAGGATTACTTCCTTCAGTACCGCCACCTCCAACATCAGAACGTGTTGCAACTCATGTGATTTGTGGTATCTGTGTTCTCCAAAGTGAACACTGAGGTTACTGCTCTGTTTGTACATTTGTATTAATAATTATTCTGAAGTGATGTAAATAAGAGTTTGTCCTGCTTTTCAGAAATGTCTCTTCCTATTTTCAAACTGTCAGAAAAAAATCCATGAAAATTAGAAAGTGAGTAAGAAGACAAAAATGGTAATAAGATCATGAGCTGCCTTAAAAGAACTTGTTGGTAAAGGTGTGGATCTGTGAAGATGTGTAAATAAAATGTTTTTCACAAATGTCTGTTTCCAAACACAAAATGAATCTTTGTAAATGAAAAACAAGAAAAGATTAATTAAACTATTTACAGTAAACCAAAAACTATTTATCAGTAAAGTAAAATATCATTGTATTTACGTTCCCACATTAGCGGTCCTGCTTCAGAGTTCGCCGGTATCATTGGTTTGTCAACAAATGCACGTCATGTTTTACGACAGTTGCAGCAGACAGTACTGTTTTACAACTTTAGTGGGACCTTGGAAAATCTGAATATGTGGCACTGTAATGCTGTCAATCAGTTACTGTGACTATTTGTAACTTTTGAAATGATTAAAAACTTGATTGCATTTATAAAAACAAGTATTACTTCCCCTGGTGACTACCTTATTTGTGCTGCATTTATCATCACCGGATGGGAACAGCAGCTGGCATTTAGTTAATTTAGTTGGACTTCATGTGGGGTTTCTTGAATACATCTTGAAGCTGCTCCTCAGCTCAACACACTGTAGATCCTGCAGAAGTGATGAGATTCACCAGGATCTTTGAATGCATCTTAACTGCTCACATTAGCTCAATATACTGTAAATCCTGCATTACTTTCCCTAGCTTTTATAGTTTTCATATAATAGTCAAATAGCATTTTGCTAAAAATGTCCATCCCTAGTAAAGACCTACATTAACTCTTCATCTACAATAAGCTTTTGTCTGTTGCCTTTGGTTGACCAAACTCAAAGAGTTTTCTCCACCGTTCCTCCATGCAGGCCAGTGGCGAGGGTATGGACAGTGGTCCTGCTACTCGGGACGTGCCTCCTCTACTGTGCCCGAGTGGCCATGCCCATCTGTGCCGTCACCATGGCTGCTCAGTTCAGCTGGACCAAGAGGGAGTCTGGCATGGTGCTGGGCAGCTTCTTCTGGGGCTACTGCTTCACCCAAGTGCTCGGAGGCTACATCAGCGACAGGTGGGGAATGCTCATCACGTTGTGACACAGTAGTGATCTTATGATAATGACTTCTCTTTGGTATATTGTCCACAGAGGTGTGTGCTTGGAATGTTGACAGTGACACCGGTTTTTTTTTATCTAGCACATGTTGTAACTTCCTGCTCATATGAAATTGCATGGACTGACATGGAACAGCTCAGTCGTTTGCTCAGTGCCGACAGATAAAGCAGTAACATAATAGTGACACATCAGGTGGCCTCTTGGGATATAATCATAGTCTATTAAATACAGATGACTGTGCTCTGAGCTCCCTGTGTCGAGAGAGCTAGTTGGGGACAACAGAAAAATCCAATCATCAAAAGATTTGCCCATTAAAACTGAGATCAGCTGATGTGAACACTGTCTTAAAGCTGCACTGCGTAACATAATGTGATTGGGGCTGCAACTATTAATAGGCTAGATTAATAGGCAACTATTTCTGTAATTGATTAATCGATTTGAGTGGTTTTTTTCAATAATTAAAAACAAGCTTTCTGATTTTTCATCTTCTTAAATGTGAATATTTTCTGGTTTCTTTGCTCCATATATAAAAAAAGAAATCGTAAAACTGAATCATTTTGGTTTGTGGGAAAAACAAGACATTTGAGAACATCGTCATTTCCAGGTTTGGTAAGCACTGATCAACATTTTCTGACATTTTTATAGACCAAAGAAGTACTTCATTAATTGAGAAAAAAATCAACAGATGAAGTGATTATGATTTATGTTCATTGTTGATTTGAGCATTCTGCCTGTGTTTGGTTGCCATGAACAGAAACAATACAACACTATTTCCTACAATAAAAACTATCAGACCTGACGGAGGGAGTATTTTCTTATATACAGCAGTAGCACCATGGTGGGCATCTGACAGAAGAGTTTATCTCATCGAACTGTGAAATGACAGCGTTTTTTTTTTCTTTTCAGTAGAATTCACCTACTGAATTATGTTTTTGTGCTTTCAGTCATACTTCAACCTGTTTGCACCTGTTTTGCTTAAAAATCACTATGTTTCTGTTGCCCCAATCCGTCTTGACATTTAATAAATTAGTTCCTGTGTGGATTGAGGGGAATTTAGGTAGGAACAGGAGATTGAAACACCACCATCCAGAGACAAACACAGAGAGAGAGTCGTTTGGAGCTGATAGGCTTAATCAGCAGCATTGTGTGAACTTATTTGACAATGGTTTGAATGCAAAAGACATTTGTTTGTATTGAAACCCATACACATTTTAAGAATATGTTTTCTTTATCTTGCTGTTAGATTTGTGTCACTTTTATTAAATAGTCATTGCCTGCTCAAGGGTTCATTGACTTGAAATGCTTTATTTATTTATTTATTTATTTATTTATTTTTCTTAATTAACAAAAGGCTTTCAAATACTTAAGTCATAAAATAACACAGTTAAACTTACTGATGGAGGCAGTACTTGATCATCCCCATGGTCTGTGAGGTAAAACCACAGTTTTTGTCAGTAAACTGTGATGCAAGGCATCAATGAGTGGTTTACAAAGTGACACCAACTACAGTTTCAGAAACTGCCAGAAAGCACTGTTGAACAGCAAGGTAAAGCAGGGAACTAGCCTTGATAAACTCAGCCGAGTCTGCCAATGATTTGATTTCACTCTGCAGACATTTTGGCAAATTTCAGAATCTCCTATAACTGGTTTTCTCCCATGGCATGCTGGAGTCAGGCTTAATGCAACGATGGCAGAGAATCAACATCTTGCAGCTTCTGTATACATCAACCTGGCAGCCAACATAGAGCAGCTTTTTTCAGCTTGCATACGTCATCTGGATCATTGGTCTAATTGGTTGTAAGTCTATCCACTTGTGTACAGAGACATTTTTATCTTGTCCATTGGTCATGTCTCTTTAAAGTGTGACTCATACTCATGAATGAAATTGAGATGCAGTCTGCTGTTGGCCACCTGTAACACAATGTATGTTTAACCTGATGTTGATTTTATGAGAAGGCAAACATTTTGTTGTCCCTGGTCACAGCCATGTTTTAGTGAGCTCACCCCTGCCTGTCCTCAGTTCTCTCTGAGCACAGAGCGCCGTCACCTGTATGTGGCACACTGACGATGTATAATTATCTGACACAACCCCACTGCAAGAATCCCACAATATCTCTTCAAGTGTATTTTCATTGATACAACAGGTACATGGAGCCTTTGCAGACATGTGCGCTGCATGTGAGCAGTCGCGAGTTAAAGGTAATCCAGGCTATGTTGTTTGTTTACAGGGTGGGTGGTGAAAAGGTCCTCCTGCTGTCTGCTGCAGCCTGGGGATCGATGACAGCCTTCACACCCTTCCTGGCTCACTTCTGCTCCCAACCCATCATTTCCATGACACTTGCCCGCTTTTTCATGGGCCTTTTGCAAGGTGAGGCGCACGCTGGGTTGGGCGAATCGCAATCTGCGATTTCAGTGAGGAAATGCATGTTCTCAAATATATTGATTGCACTATTTTTAGGGTTAAGTCCACTCACTCAACAGTCTGCTGTTTCTGCACTTCCGTGACTCGCAGTTGCTGGCAGATCTGATTTCAAAAGTTATATTTGTCACCCATGAAATGAACAAAGTAAATTATCTCCCACGTAATATGAGCAAGACTTTATGTTGTATCAGGAGCAGATGTGGGTGAGGAAGTAGAACTGGTTAGAATAAAGTCCTGGTCTCTTCCACTTTGTCTGTTGAAGTGTCCTCATGCCTGTTTCTGCAATGCAAGATTGAGGTATACGATAGACAAGGGCAATAATTATTATACTTATCTTCAATATCATTATAACAAAGGTACTGTATGTATCTAGTCTTCAATTTTGACTCAGGAGCAAGACTTTTATTTACTTATTTATTATATATCATGATCGAGTTTTTGGCCATTTTGCCCAGACCTGTATTAAACATAGAAAATCAATTTGACTGACAGTGTGAATGAGCTTTGGAGCTTTGAAGATCTTATACATACATTTTAAAAATTGAGGATTTGGCTGTACCTCACGAGTGTCATAAAATACTTTTCATACTGTATATACAAATTCATGTATATGATAAAATATGATATGATAAAAACTACAATCTGTAATTAGTTGAATCAATTTATTTTTTATTTTTTCACTGACAAACGGAACTGTGTTTTGCAAATCTATATAAAAAAAAAAAGTAAATGTTGATGGCGTCAACATGTTGAAAAAAAGGTTGAGACAGTTTTGAAGACAGAAGAGGCTGTACAAGTAACACTGTTCTGGAAGGTTCCACAGTGAGCAGGTTAACTGGTAAGCTGGTAGTGTTTGCAAGCAAGGATGGGTGAGAGAATTCACAGTAACTTCAAACACATTGTTTCTTATAGTGAAATTGCAAGTTATATTGGCTTTCTCATCTACAGTTTATAATATTCTGAAAAGATTCATGAAGTGTGGGGACATTTTGGCGCATAAAGGCCAAGTGCTGCTGAATATGTGGAAACAACAAGCCCTAAGGTGAAAATATATGAGAAATGACCACAGACTGTTGAGTAGTTTAAGTCTTGTTACATCAAGAATGGACAAATATTCCACTTTCAATGATGCAAGAATAAGTGTCTGCAATTCCCAAATGTTGTTATGGTAACATTTTCAAATCAGCCAATATTGATTATTTATCTTGATAGACAAAGTGAAAAACAGTGAATTGTGTCTTTATTGACAGAAAAAATGAACAGATGTTAAACAAGGGAAAGAAACAAATTATCTAAGTAAGTAAGTGAGTAAGTAATATATATATACATATAAACAATAATGCCACCCAAAAGACAATAGTTAACAAGCACAGGAATATGTGTACAGGACATGGACTGAGAAGACTGAGAAACAGAGATGAAGGGAGCACATTCTAAGTCATGGGGAAACTGCTTCCATAGTCGTGGAGCAGCAGCAGCAGCAGCAGCAGCAGCAACGCTTCAACGCTTCCCTTTTTAGTTTCAGATGTGATCAGGGCACATACTGTATATGAAGGCTTTGTCTGTAGAGCTGAGAGATCTGGGGGTTGAGTTTGAATACACCAAAATGAAAGAACACACATTCCATTATGTTGTAAGCAAAAAGTGTTTTAGATTTTAGAATCCTCAAAAGTAGCCACCTTTTGCTTTGCACACTATCCGTCGGATTAGTTTTTCAAAAATCTTGAAGGAGTTCCTAGAGTTGCTGAGCACGTGTTGGCTGCGTTGCCTTCAGTCTGTGGTCCAACTCATCCCAAACCATGTCCATTGGGTTTAAATCAGGTGATTGTGAAGGCCATGTCGTCTGAAGCATCACTCGATCACTCTCCTTCTTGGTCTAGTAGCCCTTACTTCATGTTTGAGGTATTTTTAATGAAACGATTTGACTGTAGATTTTGACAAACACATGCCTACTTCTTCAAGTGTGTTCTTGACTTGGCTGGATGTTTCTTCACCATCAGAAGAATTCTGCAATCATCCACTTGATTTATGTCTCTTGGATGAGAGGCGAAACGTCTTCAAGAAATTCAACTAAGTCCAGTTGCCTTTTTGTTGCTACACTTTTGGATACCATGACCTGGATGACTGAGAATCTTCACAGACATGATTACTTCTTCTTAAGAATGTACCAAATTGTTGATTTGGCCACTCCTAATGTTATTGCTATCTCTCTGATAGGTTTATTTTGTTTTCTCAGCCGAATTCAGCCTTCTTCACTTGTGTTGACAACTCTCTGGACGTCATATTGAAAATGTCTATGAAAATCCATCAAATCTAAATTCAACACTTGTAGCACTCAGCTGCCTAATTGTACATTAGTAGTGAATTATTGCCCAGTTCTACCTAAAAGCATCCTGGCCCCGAAGCTAATTTACTCAGCATGTCCTTTCAATGTACCAGTGTATTTGACTTGTCAGTTCTTGTCCGTGGCAGCGTCTGTAACTGCTCTAAAAGATTCTTGACTGTACCTTCTCCAGTCGTACTGCCTGGGTTTTTATTGTGTCTCTCCTACAAAACACTGCCATACTCCAGGCGTACCTGACGAATGCCATGTAGATGGTAACGAGGTGCAGGCGGGGTAACCCGTGTCTGGTTACAAAGCATGGACATATAGAGGCATTTGTCAATACGCGTTAACATGACTGAGGTCAGAGTCCAGGGGGCCACTCACTTCCCCCACTCCACAGTCCACTAGCTAAAATGTTATCTCACAGGACAGTTGTTGGTCCACTGTTGCCTCCATCATTAAGTTAATGTTACATTACATGTTATATACACTGCCTCCCCTACATGCATTCAGCATTCCACTGCTCGATTATTGAGCACTGCTGCTAAAATCACATTAATATCAATTATAATCACGGGCCCCAGTACAGGCTTTTAGGATGGGCCCTTGTATATGTGAGTTACTAATAATAAACACACACATAGTATATATTAAACAACAATGTGGACTTCACTTTGGCTATTGTGCTGGAAAAGTAGAGAGGAGAGGTCAAAGGTAATTGGAACCATGGGCTACGCATGAGAGGTGAAAAACTGCGTGAGCCAGATCAGACAAGCTGTTGAATGCCACTGTAGTGATGAAATGAGCACTGACTGTCACAAAAAGGCCGTTTTGTGCAATAACATCACAACGGCACTCCTTCAATCTTATAGTGATCTGAATAAAGAGTACAATGAGACTGAAGCAAGTGGCAGTAATAAGAAACCATGCAAAAACTGATGACAATCTGCATAAACATCAAATGATGATTTTCCTGCAGAGAACAGCCTTATTTTTTGACATGTGTTGGTCATACACACACAATAAACTCACACCAGACAATGAATTATGCACTCAGCGACTTCAAAGGTAACCTGTCACACAAGGCATGACGGCTAATCGCCATAATCCATAATCATTGGAGAAAAAGGTGCTTAGTCGCATGTTCAGTTGTGATGTCCTTCTCAACACACAGTGACAAAATGTGTATGAGCTGGCTCTGGATAGCGTAGCTGATGTATTTAACCGACCCTTCAGGCTGTTTGATCAGCTCTCGCAGCACAGGATCACAACTTGACAGCAGCTCGATAACTGAAAGACATTTAGTTGTCCCAATATGTCCCAGAAAGGATAGGCTGGAAGTAGTCAGTGTTAGTGTCACATTCATTCATGCATGTAATTGAGAGGACTCATGGCAATTTTCATTGACATGTGCCCCAATGTGAAACACAAACTTCATTGCACAGGATAAATTATAAATCTTAGGCCTGCCTCTCCAGTGGGCCCCCATCTGCACAGGCCCTGCTGTAGCTCTACCTGCTAGACTACTCATAGTTACACCAATGCATTAAATGTATTTATTTATGTTTTTATAAAACTATTTTGGCTTAAATGAATTTGGCCATGCCATTGTCAGCACCACTGCTGTCAAAAATTGGAGGAAAAACACAGCGTTATTCATTTCAGTTTTGTCTATGACGTCGTTTTTATCAGAGGTATTTACTTTAAAATAAAATAAAATACTAAATAGATAAATAAATAAATAAATAAATAGTATACATTACATTAGTTAATGAGCAATCATACAACATCTGTAGCCCTCTGGTGGTGACCAATGCTGTGGAAATTTTGTGTGTTCCCAGGTGAGATAGAAATAAAGAGTTTTGAGAGTCCACCAGGTATCTTTTATGTTTTATTCTGCAGAAAGAACAGATTTACAGAGCATAAAAAAAATAGATAAAAAAAAAGCTACACAGGGAGGAGGCAAAAGTAATCCAAGTCATGGGAAACAGAGAGAAGTTTTTAGGCAGGCAGCAATTGTCGAGGTGGCACTGGTATATCTTATCGGTTATAATGAAACAAGTTGTGTCTAGTTGTGAGGTGAAGAGTTGCAGACTTCATGTGTACGTGCGTTTATAAAAAGTTGATACAGAAAACATGGTTAGATATAGGATTTTCCATTACACCAATGTGAGTCGTAACATTGGCATGTGTTTATTCAGTCTGAGAGCACATAACAGCACACTTCATAGCTAAGGTGATTTAAGAATGTATTACAATGACTATTGGCACCAACGTGTTGCACAATATAAAAGCAGGTACTGCTCTTTCTAGATGATATGAGCTCTACACCTGTTGAAGCATTCAACATGTTATTTATTTTTGCTTCAGATTGTCATTTGTTTGGTATTAAATCCTTAAATTCTTTCTCTGCCCCCCCCCTTTCTCGATCTCAGGAGTTCATTATCCATCTCTCGCTAGCCTGTGCTCTCAAAAGGTGGTTGAGAGTGAACGAGGCTTCCTCATGAGCACTGTGGGAAGTGGTTCCTATCTGGGGTGAGCCAAGTATTGTGTAATATATTTTGCAGAAACAATAAGTCGCAGAGGATTCAAAACCTGTTTGTGTTGTGATCTCACAATCACGTCAAGCTCCTTGGAACTGGTAACTGCATATCTGTATCCACTTGTGTAGAAATACTTGTTGTGCTGTCACCTCACCTCACGTCATGCATGCGCTTATTAAAGCACCTTAATATCCTGAAACATGTACTGTAATTCATGGGGTGTGTTTGCCTGTCTCTTCATGTCTTGTAATGACCTTTGTCTTTTTTTTTTTTTTTTTTTTTTGCAGTACTCTGGTGATTGGAGGAGCTGGCTCCCTCATGTTAGACCTGTATGGTTGGGAGAGTGTTTTTTACGCATCTGGGCTCCTCTCAGTCCTGTGGGCCTACTGCATGTGGAAATATCTACTCAAAGGAGAAGGCAAGGACTGACTTTAACCGTGACTGCAATTAGGGCTGTCACTTTTTCAAAAATCACGTTCAATTTATAATGACCTGAAAATTGTTCAGATAAACTGGAATACCTAACCACCCCCATTGTATATTGGCTGCACACAGTGATTCACAAAAGCTGGGGGTATCTGCTATCTAAGAGATTCTCCCTCATCTACTGTATAACATGCTGTCCTTGCAGCGCCTGCAGCTGACACTGTCATATGGTATGGTAGGAAACATTACAAGTGCCCTCTGCTGGATCCTAAAATGTATGACTTATAAGTAGGAGCTTATAAGATGACAGCCTGCATTTTGAGCACATAATTATCGTCCGAACTTGAACTTTACATTCAAAATAATATCTAATCGTGAATAAAAAGGGACAGCCCTGGATGCAACAGTATATGCAGTTTCACCAGTGTCACTGTCACTACTATGTTGTACTTGGAGTCAGTGTCATGACCCCATCTGTTTCTGCAGGGCCTATCATCACCCTTGAGTCCTTAGGAAACGGTGGTCCCCAGGCCAAACTCCCCAAGAGACACTGGTTACGTCTCTTCAAACAGCCTGCAGTCTGGTAAGACAACAGTGCGTCCGTGCTTGTGTCGTGGTACATGTTCAAACCCTTTTGCGTGTGTGTGTGTGCGCATTTTGTCACTCCTCTGTTTATATAAATAGCGGTTTCTTTGCTCTCAAAGTCAGATGACAACGTGGCCTCCAGCTATACACTGAGAAAATAGTAACTGATGTAGAAAATTGGACATTCAAAAGCATAGCTCATCTGAAAGTGTGCAGACTTGCATAAAACACACTTGTCACTTGTGACAGATAATTGCTAAGTAAGGAGATATTTGTGGTTCATCTGTTTCTGTGGATGTAGATCCAGCTTTAATTTGTAGCAGATGTGAGTAAAGCAGATTAGCTGTTCACTCATATCTGTTTAACTGAGTTCTTCCTTGTCCTTTGGGTATTTCCCTATGGATTACTCTGAAAAACAGATTTTCAAGAAAGTGAAATCAGCCATTTTGGGAAATGTTTCTTATTTTTTGCCAAAAAAAGGAAAAAATCTTGGCAAGCAAATTTTGCACTAGAAAACTAATGTAATATTGAGAAGAAATCATCATCATCATTGTCTCAGTAAGATACTATAGCTTACTTCAAGCTTTGGTAACCAATAACAAGCTAAAAGAATGGTTTGCATGAAATCCCAACTGCTCCTGCTTCTGGTTTGTGTGTTCACTGTATTAAATATGTGTTAATAAAGAAGTGAAATTGATTATCAGTTATTAGTCTGTATGCAAATATAAGACATTTTCAGATATAGATTGTTAAAGTCAGCTTAATCAAGAAAAGGAAGACTAATGTTAAGTAAATATTTCTGACATAACAGCATTTCCTTTAAGTACAACTTAACTTTTGTCCAGTTAGATCTAGATTTTGGCATGTTTTTCCTCATTTAAAGATACTTTACATTTTAGATTTATAAGGTAAATTTAAGAATTCAAGCCAAGCAATATTTCCTTACCACATTAGCAGATTCTTCCTAAAAGCAGAACATTTTAATAAATGAAAGAAATTTTAGCGAATCTGTAGTAGGTGTTTTTGCTGTAATATAATATAATAATAAGTTGTACCATTATAGTTTTGTAATGGCTTTTTAGTTCCAGGTGGGAAATCCATCAGCACAAACGTTTTTAATAGCTTTGTAGCTTTCAACCAACTTCAATGCTTCAGTTACAGCGCATTAATTTTGACGGTTTCTTCCTGACAGTGCTGTGATTGTGACACACCTTTGCACAGCAAGCACCTTCTTTACTCTGTTGTCTTGGCTGCCAACATTCTTCAAAGACTCTTTCCCTGAAGCCAAGGTAAAGATGACTTTACTGAATCATCCTCCTTCCGGTTCAAATACACATCGAAGTCTCGACTGTTTGCAAGAGCAACATGTTTGTTTTTCCTGCCTGTAAAGCAAATTCTCCTCCTTCACACACTATATCGTATATGTTACAAAACAGTGGCTGAAAATATGTGGAAAATGTTTTCAGGCGTGTCTCCAATCTGATGCAACAGAGCCATAGTTAGCATATCTCCTCCTTACGCACACATCCTCCGCTCCACATGCTTTATCAACGCGTCACCATTCCCTTGTGAGCAAGTGCACCTGCTCCTACACCGCTGTCTTTGCTTTGCTAGGCAGCTGAGATGCGTTTTTTCCCGGAAATGTGTTTTATCTCAATGCAAGGACACAGAGAAAAGCTCTGCCCCTTCATTTAAAATTCCCAAAGATGAGGTACAAGACTTTCAGTACCACTGACGGAGAAACAGGGAGGCAGAGAGCAGGGCTATTGCTAAACCATCCCTGAAAATGTCACTTCTGTACATTTTTGATTAACGAGTGATCTGATAAAGGAGCATTTATGGTAATATTATGTACAAACGCTGATGATCAGCGATGTTCAGCTGCTTTGTACCACATTAAAGTGTAAGTGTGTTGGGAGGAGAGGAAATAGCTCCTCCCTGCTGTCATAAGGCTCTTTTCCACCATATGAACTTTTCTCATTTACCCGGGTAATTAAAAAAAAAACCTTGGAGCGTTTTCACCGAAATTACCTGTAAATATTACCCTGTTAAAAGCTTTACCCAGGTAAATTGAGTACCTACTATGGACTAGGGACTTTTCAGATTACCAGGAACTTTGGAGGGGCGGGGCTGTGTGGAACACATCTTGCAGCTGTGTCCTCATTTCTATATTTGGCCCATATTCAGACCCTCTTAGCGACTCTTTTTCAAAGAAGCGACAAATCTTTCTTGTGCTATTTGAGACTTTTGGAGACACCGACATGAAAGCACGCACTGTTCTTTCCACACCGGACAGATTGTACAAGTGAATGATTCTAATGCCACGCAGCCTAACTGTCTGCACGCAAACACATGCTGCTGCTACTGCTGCTACTGCTGCTGCTGCTGCTGCTGCTGCTGCTGCTGCTGTTGTCGTCTCTGGCTGATGGAGCTCACAGTGATGTCGGTTAAAAACTATTTTGAAGCTTTATTTTCACTCCCACCATCTCAATGAAGTACCTTTACGAATTGTTTTATAGTTAATTATTTTTTATTAATGTGAAATGAGAAACAGGAACTTATTTATCCGGGTAAATAAGCTCCTGGTAATAAAAGTTCCTGGTTATTTGGGTCTAAAAGCTATATACACTTGTGTGGCCAAAGCAGGTGAGTGCCGCGCCACTGTCTGTTTGTTAAACAAGAGGTTCGACACTGGTGTGTTTACGTCAGACAGATGAATGGTGATGTTCACTGAGGACGGTTGTTAATACCAGGTCTGAACAGGATCTAAAATTACTGCAACCAAAAGATTGTTTAAGGAAAGAGGGGCCACTCCTTTATTAAACAAGTCTCACAGCAGTGTGTGTGTCAAGTTATACCAAAGACATTTATGTAGTTTTTATGTCCTGACAAACATTACAAGCGAAGCTGTTGCTCTCTGCACATCTCCAGGATGGGAGCTTGGTCTTGTTAGTCTGGGGACAACATTTGAATGCTGCTGCTCCCCTTTGTGCACTGCCATAACTAAATGCTACAGTCTGTTTCTAAACGCTCTTGGTAACTTCTGCAGACAGTGACTGTAGAACATCTCTGCAACACTGGCTGACAGTTTACCTGAAATAGTCAGGTTGCCTTATTGAAAGTCCATCCCCACAATCTTTTGAATCATTTCCAAGGTAACAAGCAGCACTGTCACATAGTCACATCAACAGTGCATCAGCCAGGTGAGCACTTAACACCGCATTACCAAACAAATTGACCTAATATTCATTCAGCATGAAATGACCTGGGTTTGTGATCCGGTCGGAACAAGAGTCTTTCTGCGTGT
The DNA here is from genome assembly GCA_016785285.1 of Brachirus orientalis. Taxonomy (NCBI): domain Eukaryota; kingdom Metazoa; phylum Chordata; class Actinopteri; order Pleuronectiformes; family Soleidae; genus Brachirus; species Brachirus orientalis. Next base: position 852,392 of record JAFBJR010000150.1, read on the forward strand.
GTGCGTGTGGGTTTTTACCTCCCACAGTCCAAAAACAAGCAGATTTGGGGATTAGGAAAATTGGACAATCTAAATTGACCAGAGGTGTGAGAGTGAATGGTTGGTTGTCTATATGTGGCCCTGCAATGGACTGGCGACCTGTCCAGGGTGTACCCCACGTTTCGCCCTATTACCGCTGGGATTGGCACTAGCCCCCCATCCCTCATGTAGACGATAAAACTGTAGATGATGAATGGTTTCAATGTTCCTAGCTCTTTCTCTTTAAGCTCAGACATGTCCAGAAACTGTACAGTATTTTCCGCACAGGGTTGGATCTTTAATGTGATTCCTTGGTTAGTGGCCATTCCCTCATCTCTCTTCAGTGGCTGTCTATCTGACCGTCTCATCAGTCAAGGTAGAGCAGCTGATATCAGATTTAAATCTAGATAATTCATGATGAAGCAGATGTCTAATTGTATCTTTTACGTCCCCATCTCCCCAGGCTTTGATACAGCCTCGGTGAGGAAGCTGATGCAGGTACACTTTTGACAGTTGCCATTTGTTAACTTTTTATTCTCACTGTGTTTCAATCCTTCACTCATATATAACATGTGCAACTACATTCATGTCTTCTTTCCTGTTGTGTTTAACGAGTCCCTTATTATTTGCTGTCTTGTGGTGTACATTCATCTTCCTGTTAGTTTTTCTCCAACGGTGTGTCCAGTCTGTTTACCCTTCTTCTATGTGGGAAAACCACATTCCCGTGGGCTGTGGCGTTCGTGTCTGCCACCATGGGCTTCAATACCTTCAGTCACAGGTACTGGCACCCACCATGTCCTCACACTTTATCTGAGGCTGTGAAACATCACTTTTTAGACTTAAATCTGGCATTTTCCTAATCCCAATGATTAGGAAAATGCTTAATGTTTTTTTTTTTTTTTCTAGTCTTGCAGTTGAAAGGTTGGTCTGCTTGACCCTCTGCTTCTTAGTCACTTCATTTCTTTTTATTGTGCCATCTTGTTTGCAACCACTGAAGGAAAATTACTTTTTTTTTATTTGTCCAGCAAGAGTTTGTTTCTGCTAGAATCTGTAGTGAAGTAAGGTTTAGGTGAAGTAATAGTGTTGCCAGATGTAGCCTTTCAACCTCATCTTAAATGATTATATGTCCTCCTTTTTTGTTTTTTTTGTTTTTTTAAGGACTTATTTTAGGTTCATACATTCATCTGTCCCAATTATTATTATCTCAGGACCTTGGACAGTATTTCCTTAGATTTGACACAAATGCTCACTTGAATTCAGAGATTAATTATTTCAATTTTGGTGGTAATTTTTTCAAAAGCACAAATGCAAATGTTTCCGCAACATACATTTTACGAGTTGTAAAAAAAAAACTATACCGATAACCATCTGTAGGGGGAGACAGAGAGCAAATGCTACGTTGTATAAAAGTTCACATGAAAATGATGACAACCACACATCTTGCACTGTTACTTTGCAGCAAAAAGACTGCGCCCAATCCAACAGAGGGCCTTTTTGTGTGGACAGCAATAGCAATAGATCTGCAATAGACTAGCGACCTGTCCAGGCTGTGACCCCACCTATCGCCCAATTTCAGCCGTTATGGGTCCAGATCTTTGCAACTCTCATGTGTGGTCGCTAATGAATAAATGAAAGAATTAAAGCATGAAAGAAATTCATGACATTCCACACAAATTATTTAATAATGTGGTAAACTGATGACACTTACTGGTTACTTTATTAGGTACACCTATTTAGGTGCTTGTAAAATAAATATTTACTCAACAAATCAAACGTCAGCAACTCGGGGCATTAAGGCACGGAGTCTTGTTCATGACGAGCCGCTAAAGTTCAAACAGCGTCAGAATGAGGAAGTAAGGTGAATTAAGTTACTCTAAACACCATGGTTTTTGGTCTGAGAACGATCTACTGGGATTTTTCCACACACAACCATCTCAAGAGTTCACAGAGAATGGTCTGACCAAGAGAAAATATCCAGTAAGTAGCAGTTGTCTATGAGAAAAGGCCTTGTTGATAATAGAGTTCAAATGAAAATGACCAGACTCACTTAAGATGATAGAAAGACAACAGTAACTCAAAGAAACAGTCATTACAACCAAGGTATGCAGTAGACCACACCTGGTGCCACCCTAGCCACTTTATTAGACGTCCTGCATATCTAATTGGTATATTGCAGAAGGTCAAAGGTCAACTCTGTTGTGAAATCATGATGTGCCAGAAGTATTTTGAGACATACAAATGTAATGTAATGTTATTGAAATGTTAATGAAATTAATATATATGTATATGAACTAAAATACACATGTTAGAAAATAGTTTTACTGCCAATATTTCCCATTTGCCTCTGTGTGTTAGTGAAATAGCTCAAACAAATTATGGATAGATTTTGATGAAATTTTTAGGAAATGTGTGTAATGGGACAAGGAACAGATGATTAGATTTTGGTGGTGATCTGGATTCTTTATCATCATAAGGGGATGGTGGGATTTGGGGCACTTTAAGATAACTACTGACATCTAACTGTAGCTGAGACTCTGCTGAATCGGAAGTGTGTCAACAGATTTGATCCTGCCATTAGAAGAATACTGCCATTACATAAATAACTAACAAACTAATAATGATATTAGCATTCCAAATGCTAAGGGTATATTTTCATGGTCAAGGAATCCAATATTATAATATTGTTGGGTGCAATTGTGTAAATGGTGTATTGACATGTCTTTTACAGTGGGGTTTCTGTAAATGTTCAAGATCTGGCTCCGTCCTGTGCTGGAGCATTATATGGTAAGTTTTCGAAAATTTGTCTCCAGCAATTCTGTAATTTATTCTATTTAAAAAAAAAAAAAAAAAAACTTTGATTAAAAAAAAAGATGCAGTCGTGAACATTTTTAAACTGCAGATGAAATTTTTATGACATTCTAAATTTGACGTGTGTATTTTCATTTCTCGCACAGGTGTCATGAATACATGTGGCGCTTTCTCAGGTGAGACATTATTATGATGATGATGATGAATCTTTTACCAGCAGCAGCTGAATTTTTTTTTTTTTTTTTTTTCATCTTTTTTTAATCTTGAACGGTCTAATAGGTGAAATTATTCATCGGCATGTCTAAATTCAAACTGATGTTTTTTCCGGTCAGTCACCACGTCTCACATGTGCAATGCATTTTTCATCAAGCGAGCATGATTGAGTTTGTGTCAGAGGATTAAAGGAGATGGCAGTTAGAGTCCTGTGAGGGACATGGACTGGACTGACACTTTAACCAGAGAAAAGTGAATATGTGCTATGTGCTGTCTTTGTGATGAAGTGGTATTAAAGAGAAGTGAAGTTGTAGGATACACATTTACACAATCAGTGTAATAGATTTTGGTGACTTCCTTTGCCAGGAAGCGGTTGGTTGTAGAGATAACATATTTCACAGGACAGTTGTGAACATTGTAATAACATATTGACAGGAAGTCATTCCTACTTGTGGTCATCGGTCGGTAGACAGTCAGTAGACCTTGGCTGTAAGTATTATAGTGCAATTTATATTTATACAGTGCTTTATATATTTATTTAATTACTCATTTACTTCCATCTTTAAAAACACTACCCCTGGGATCTGATTTTTTTCCCAAAGGAGAAAAGAAATTCTTAAAACATCCTAAAGGGGGAAAAAAAAATTAATAATTTGCCTTTCAGAGCTTACATTCTTTACATTCCCGCCCTGCACAACATGAAATAGGCTGGAGTATGACTGAAAAAAACAAACAATTGCCACAGAAAAGTTTCAGAAGTGAATTTTCCTGCTTAAAAAATAACTTGTTGTTTTGCAGTTTGTTTGCTGCTGTACACAGTCAAGTCTGATAGTTTTGCTTGACAGATGAAAGGCGCAGTGTACAAATAATGTTACATTGTTTCTGTTCATAAACATCCAACAGAGACAGCATCAACAAAAAAAAAAAAAAACAAACAACGAAAAGTTGCATACAGCAGCTTCAGTCTGAGTAGATGCACGTTTTTACTGAGCTCACGTGTGCCTTCCACTGGCTGCTTCTCTGCACATGTAGAGCACAGTTTATACCATGTATAAATACCTCCCAGACTACCCCTTTAATGGCACCTGCGTGTTTTCCACAGGGGTTCTCATGGTGTATTTTTCTGGGTATCTGATCGAGGCCACGGGCTCATGGGCATCCGTGTTCGCCCTCATGTCCACGGTCAACCTGCTGGGCCTCTTCATCTTCCTGGTTTTTGCTGAAGCCCGCCGGGTCGACCTCGAGTCTGGCAAGGTTCGCCACCACAACATCCACATATAAATCACAAGTCACCAACATGGACCAGGACAATATGCCCAAGGAAGAGGGGACTATGGGGGAGCCAGCAGCCCGGACACTCTCCACACACACGAGAACTAGCCAAAGGTTGGAGAGGATGAAACCTGGAAAACACAGATTGACTGTGTTTGTGTTTGAGGAAGCACTGCAAGAGTTCCTGAAAAGCACACAGCAGAGCCTGCATCATCTTACTAAAAAATCTTTCAAACTAGGGTTTGAATTAATATACACATACTATATATCTGTGTGTGTGTGTGTGTGTATAAGTAATTTGTTTCTTAAATTGATTGAACCAAAAAATTTGCATTAACCATTGAGGAACTTTTAGTATTTTTATACATTAATTTCCATTTTTCAGGGGCTCAGAAATAATTGTACAATTGACCAAAAAGCTGTTTCATGGTCAGGTATGGCCTGTTACCTCACTATTTCCTGTCAGATCAAGCAGATAAATGTCTGCAGCTGATTGCATGTTGAGCCTGCATTTAGTGGGTTTAATGCAAGTGAAGAAGGCCATCAGTCGGCTGAGAAAATTAAATAGACCTATCGGAGAGATTGCAAAAATATTACCATTATGGTACATTTTTACTAAGAAGGAATCCACTGGTGAACTCAGAAACACCAAAATAGCTTGAAGACCACATGGCCATTCTTCTGATGGTGAACAAAACCCCTTTGCAACATCCGGCCAAGTCGAGAACATGATCGAAGAAGGCGTGTCATTGTCAGATGATGTTTCTGCTGATAGAAGCAGCACGACGGCGTCTGAAGTGGTCAGGATTATAATCCTCTCTGTTCACATTCAGCCAAATGCTGCCAAGCATTTCACATTACAGATGGATAATGAGGCAGAAACATGCTGCAAAAGAAACACAAGAGCTTTTGAAGGTAATGGAATGTTCTTCGGTGACCAAGTCAGTCACCTGATAGCATATTTTTCAGTAGTGATGACTAAACTGAAGGCTGCAGTAAAGTTCTGGCAAAGTATATCCAGGCAGGAAACATTTATAGAGGTCCATGGGTTCCAGATTTCAGGCAGTCACTGACTGCAAAGGATTTTCAGCCAAGTATTAAAACAAGTCTCTTATTTAATTTGAGTTTGAACATTTGAGTTTTGTTGTATTATTTCTGAGCCCCTGGAAATTGGCAGTAATGTGTTTAAATGCTTATTATTCCTCAACGGTTAAAGTGATTCTTTTGTTCAATCCTTTACGTTTTTGCTGAGAGTTCTCACACACACACACACATATATATATGTATAAAATGTGTGTATATGTGTGTGTACAGTGCTTAACAATTGTAAGGTTTATGCCACAGCTAAATTAACAGCACTGGTCATTATCAGAATCATTCAATTTTTTGTTTCAGTAATGGTTAATGAAACTGAAATGGTATTTTAATGCTAAAATATAATTATTATTGTCGTCCATGAATTTTCAAATTTACTCTTTTACAAAAAAAACCCTGAAAAAATAGTAAAGCACATTATTATTTCTTCATCGGGATGTCAAATTATAGTTATTTACTTTCATTTTGAACAGAAAAAATTGTTTTAGGGGTTGAATGTTATGATCAGTGTCATCAATTGATCAATTTGGGTATAAAAGGGTTCATTCAGTCAATTTCAATAACAATAATTTTTTTTAGTTTTAAACAAGTTTTTAGAAATTTCTAAAGTAATTATGTTTTCTCATTTTCATGACAGCTGGTCTAATAAATTAGTTAAGCACTATATATATATATATATATATATATATACACGTATATATATAGTTTTACACACACACACACTTGTACATACAGTACATATATCAGTGGATGCTCAGGGAGAAGGTGGAATGGGAAAGGCTGACTCTACCTCGACGTCCAGGCTAGAATGTGTGACTTTAGGACTGTTACCGGAAAAGCAGTCACTCTGTGTCCTTAATGAGTTGAAGAAGCAATTTGAGTGATGGATGTGTTCAACACCTGGGAGTGGGGGGGGAAGTCCAACCTTAAAGTCCTTTATTTAGACCATCACACTCAGAGAACTGTCTCAGAGAACACCTCATTACCCAGCCGCTAATTGCTTTACAAGCACTCACTTTACCTTCTCCTGCCCCCATCTCCATGTTTATGTGCTCATTTATTGTTACAATTGGGAGAAGGTCAAAGGAAGCTTCACGGGAACAAGGCTTTGACTAATGTACAATTTCTTGTCCTAAAGAATATATTATGAATGAGATGACCAAAGGTTTGATTCAATTTGTATTGTCTTTCTATGTGGCCGCATGGAATAGAAATACCTCACTTATTTTGTTTACATATTTATATGGCTCAGTTTTTTTAAAGGAAAAAAAAATATTCACTTTGGTTTGAGAAAAATAAATATATTGGGAAACATGGGAAATCTATTTGATCAAAACTCGGTTGATTTAATTCTTCTCTTCAGTGTCCTTGCTTTCCTTGCATTTTTGTCTTTTCTGTTCCTGATGTGCACTAGGTCTATGGCATTTAAATTATCGTCTACTTTTTGGGTTTAAAAAGTTAACCTTAAAGGACTAGTTCAGGACTTTTGAAGCATGTTTGTATGGGATACTTTTCCATAGTCAGTGTGTTACAACAAACATGATACTGGGTCCTAGGCCAAGAAGCCCTTGTAGGCTTGTAACTGGCAGGTTGCCAGTTTGAATCCCCATCAGGTCAAAAGGCTGGGGTACCTCTGAGCAAGGTACCCAACACCCATTGCTTGGATGGGTTAAACGCACAGAGGAATTTCCCTTTGGGGATTAATATGTACCAACAATTTAAAAAAAATGGAAACAACCAGGGTGTGTGTGTGTGCGTGTGCGTGCGTGTGTGTGTGTTTCTGTTATCCTTGCTATAGCCATACATGAGCTCACGCTCGCCCCCTTTGCCTGCCTGCCTGCCTGCCTGTCAGCATAGGGAGCACAGACAGAGCAGTCACCTGGATGGAACACACTGATGATCTATTATGTACCCTGTACAGTCCCTCTCTTAGTTGACATCACATAGCAATAATGTCCAGGATGAGGAAATAAAATGTAATGCCATTCCTGTAAAGAATGTAGCACCAAAATGCTTTATTATCACAGTGTATGCATTTAATATATATATATATATTTGTTTGCTTAATTGAATCACTGACACTGCTGTGCTCACACAGTGTCAGTGATTGTTAAATAAAACTCACAAGGAAACTCCTTGTGAGTTTTGTTGCTTTTGTGTCACTTTTTCGTTATGTACAGTACAAAGGCACATTATGTTTTTTTCGGTCGTTATAGTTGAACATTTTGTCCTCTGTTGTAATTTCTGAAATGTTGTATTATAGTCAGTGCTTACCGAATTATTGAAATGAGCGGTTTACCATAGAGTTTAAATCGTGTCTGCCATTCTGAATCTGTAAGTTCTTGATCCCACGGAAACTGTGTGCTTGGACAGTTTGGAATTCTGTGAAACAAGAATTTTTTTCTTTTTCTTTTTTCTTCTTCTTTTTTTTTGGTTTAGTGGTATTGAGATATTGAAGCCACCTCAGCACCATTTCCAGCTGCTCACTGGTGTGTGTGTGTGTCCGTGTTCATTGCCTTGCATAGTGAACGAACATTTTCATGACAAATTACAGTTTTCTTTAACATATCTCACTATGGATTTCTGAAAGCCTTCTGATCAGTATTTTTTATATATATTTATGGCAAAGAAAATGCAGTACTCCAGTGCTTTTGAAATGACTTTTAATTAAAAATATATTTTGTCAGCATCAATGAGTGACGTCAGTCAGCTGCACTTATATCTGCATGTATCTTCTCTGTATTGCCACAGGGAGGCAGCACAGTATCAGTGAGTAGATGGTTGGATGCCCTCAAGACACCCAGTCTGCATGGAGGGAGATAAAGAGGGTGATTTATTTTAAAGTTTTTTAATGACGAGAATGCAAACCTACTGCAAAAGTCCATAATTACACATTATTCTTTTTATGTGTTCTTTGCGGGGAGGTGAAGGTTAAGAAAGGGTTTTCCTCTGAGAAACTTGAGAATCTCCAACACGCACATCAGTTGCCAGTTCTACATGTGTATCACCTGGCGATCAGGCTCTAGTGCGGGTTCACGCTATCAGCTCACTGCAGGCTCAGGTCTTGAGTACAGGCCAGCAGGACGTATATGGTGGCACCATATGGCAGGAAGCTGTGTGCCATGTTGGCTAGCTGGCACTGCCCATGTGTGAACGGCCAGACGCTAGTCAACCCAACCCACTCCCCCCTCATGGGACCGAATGGCTCGGGTTGCCATGGAGACCGGTGGCTTGTGGCTGCCGCGTGGCAGTGGAGAGAGAAGGGAGGGGATCTTGAGTGAGCCAAAGTAACAAGTCAGATAGAAGTCAGTGGAGTGAAGTTAATTTGGCAGCGAGTTTGGATTTTAATGCCCAGTTCATGCCAGAGACAGCAGTGGCGTTAAAGAAGTGGTCACTCGCTCGTTGGAGCGCTCTCACTGACACAAAATGGTGTTGTAAAAGCAGACATTATCTTGATGAGTGGCCCCCTATTTAATTAGCAAAGATGAAATGCTGTGAGGGGAGAGGGGAGAAGAAGACAGGAGAGGAGAGAGATAAACCCTCCCCCAGCTTGTCAGCTGGTAACCCAGTAAAGGCAGGCCTCATCAGAGAGCCAGAGATACATGTAAATGAAATAGCCCCATTAATTAGTAATTAACATCAAGTTAATGACATTTCACTGTGTCGCCATCTCATCCTGTGTCCTTCCTCTGCGGTGGAGGGGCCGTCTTTCTGCTCCCTGATCTGAATGCTAATCAGAACCATACAGGACTACCTAGTAATAGAGAGGCACAGTTTAAGGTTGGACATTGTGTGGGGAGGATTAATCACTCTGTAGTAATAGATCAGGAGGCTTTATAAGCCCTCCACTCCTCAGTGGGTTGTGATATTTAGGGCCATTGACAGGTTTTATGAGCTAATTGCGTTGCGGCTGTTAGCCGAATATTGGGTTATCCCTCATGATTCAGAGCTACTTTTAATTTTCATTCGACGCGTTTTCAAATGTATCCAAGAATTTTTCCCTGTTCAATAAGAATACTGTTTAGCGGTCTTCAAATGAGGTCAGGTTTTCCGAGATGAGATGAAAATTGAAGCACGAGCTATGTTTTTTTCAGTTTAAGCCTGACTTGTATTCCTTTGTTTAACACCTTTGATGATTGTTGCTCAAAAAAAAAGAAAGAAAAGTATGCATTTAGTAAAAGGTTTTAGTTTAGTCTCCATAGAAAACACACATCTCCAGACTCCCTGGTCACAACATTCTTACTGGGGAGCCCCTGAAAGGTCTAAGGTCATGCGTTATGATGTATTTGCTCATGTTTTCAGAAATGGTGGAGACCATTTCACTTGATCTTTACTTGAGATTTGTAAGAATTTTTTTAAAGAGAAAATGCATATTTGCTGATGCATTTTATGTTTTTATGTATGTGTGTTTTTATGAGTATTTTGTTGTTGATATGTGTGGACTCCAGGAAGAGGAGCCGTGGCCTTAGTCGCAGCTAATGGGCATCCGATTTTCCAGTTGAAAGCAGGAAGTTTACATATTGCAATTCAAGTAGGCTTTGCAATCGTTTAATTTGTCCCAGGCGAAGTCTTTCAACAGGCTTTCTCTCTCTCTCTCTCTCCACATGGTGGTGGCGGCTCAGTTGTAGAGCGAGTCGTCTTTCGACTGGAAGTTTGTTTTATTCCCACCTCTGTTATTGTACATGCTGATGTGTCCTGTGGTCAAGACACACAGCCCCACATTGCTCCTGAAGGCTATGATGGTGGTGTGTGACTTGGTTTGAAAGACGTAAGGTTGAGAAATGCACTGCACATAGATGTCCTGCATGAATATGTCAGCTAGCCAACATGGCACGCGAATGCCAAAACTGTAAAGCAGCCTTAAGTGGTCATCAAGAGTATAAATAAATACATAAATACCGACTATTTGCCATTTACAACTAAATGCCTAACCTGTAACCTAAGCCTATTCAAACCCTAACCTCAAAACCAGAGGCTGGTTTCCATGAGTTCAGAGGACATTACATTTTCTGACATGAATTTTTTTTGGAAACTTACTCTAACTCTCACCTTAACCATAACTACTACTGGCCTAACCCTAACCTTAACCCTGTCCTCATCCTAATCATACAACATGTCTTCACCTTAAAATGTAATAATTTGTGGGGAAGGCAGTTCTGTGTAAACAGATTTAGGTCCCCACAACATAAGTAATATGTGGAACACAGACAACTCCTGTTTGTGAGCAGCTGTTGCCATCGCTTAGTGATGATGTTCTCACAACTTCCTTTGCAACAACCATTGGAACACCAAGCCTGTGGTTTGAAGGCAACATTCACTGTGTCAGGTCTCATTACTGCAGGTCCGTATGTGGCTTGACTGAGTTTGAGGGCCCAGCATTGGGTACAGCCTCGTGCGTCGGCTCTCCTCCTGAGCCTAAAGCAGCTTGGTGACAGAAGTAATTCTACGTGACGTGACTGCAGTCAGGTGCAGCAGCGGCATCTGTGTGAAGCTGGATTCCACATGAATTGATTCGAGTCTGTGCACACTGCTGTCCTGGAATGGACAAGAAATGTCAAGCCCAAAATTAATTGGTATGAGTTGTCCTGCAGTCATAAACACATTTTTTTTATTCCTGTATCTCTGTTCACAAAATTATATCATTTACTTACAAACAGGCAAAAACATGATAGGGTTTTCACCTCTTGTGGTCATTTTGAGGAAATTAAATTTTAATACATTTCATTGTGTAACACATGTTTCACAAAATTATTATTATTATTTTTTTTTTCATTTTCTTTTTAATTTTTCAATTTATAACATGACAAAAGTATGAGTAATCTGTGCTAACCTTTGGGCACGTAAAGCACGTGGATCCGTTAATGGTAATGGTGATGGTTTTCCTTGTGTACACACATGTTCTCCAGAAAAACAGCAGACCTGTAACTTCCTACTTCTAAACTGAGACAAAACTGAGGTTATCATACTCGGCCCTAAACACCTTAGAGACAAACTTTCTGACCATATTGTCACCTTAGATGACATCACCATGGCGTCCAGTTGGAGTTATTTTTGACCAGGATATATCATTTGACTCACATATTAAACATATTTCCAAAACAGCCTTCTTCCACCTGCGGAACATTATGAAAATTAGAAACATTTTATCCTTAAAGGATGCTGAAAAACTAGTTCATGCTTTTGTTACATCAAGATTAGATTACTGTAACTCAGTACTATCTGTCCTAATAAGTCTGTTAAACTACACTACAGTTACATTAAAGTTAATTCAAAATGCTGCAGCACGAGTTCTGACAGGAACGGAGACCACATCACTCCAGTGTTAGCTTCTCTACACTGGCTCCCTGTACAGTTTAGTTACCAGGCTCCTCTCCTGTGGAACCATGTGTTGGTTCGGGAGGCGGACACTCTCTCTGTATTTAAAGTTAGACTTAAAAACTTCCTTTTTGATAAAGCTTATAGTTAGAGCTGGCTCAGGGAAACCTGAAGCACCTCTTAGTTATGCTGCTATAGACCTAGACTGCTGGGGGATTTCCTGTGGTGCACTCACACTCACTCTTACACTTAGGGTATGAATGTGACTTTATTAATTGTCATTAACCTTGTTCTTTCTCGCTCAAGTTTGTGTCTTTCCTTCCTGTCCTCTCTGTCTCTGTCCTCATCTTGCAGGCTGCAGGATCCAGATCCAGTTACAATGCTTTTATTTTTATCATTAACAGTAGCATAATTTTCATTATTATTATATGGTTAAAGTTGATACCAGTATTATTTTTATCAATAATCTCTGCTGCTGCTTGTATAAATGACACTGTAGTTCTATAAACATGACATAACTGATTCTAAACTTGATCCAACTGTTGTATATTTGCTCCTGGTCTCTCTCTTCTGTCTCTCTCTTCTCTCCCCTCTTTCTGTCCCCCATTTTCCTCTCACCCCAACCGGATCTGGTTCTGTCAGAGATGTCTTCCTGTTAAAAGGGAGTTTTTTCTCTTCACTGATGCCTAGTGTTTGCTCATTATGTTAACTGTTGGGTATCTCTTCTCTCTATAATATTGTAAAGGTTTCAGCCAGATAATGTAGGTTGTGATTTAGCACTATACAAATAAAACGGAATTGAAATGAGAATGTCCTCATGACGCTTTATAATCAGACAAAAAATTAAGAATTCTTTTAACCGTCACCAAGAAAATACCACCTAAATGAATTGAGTTCATTCAAAGTATGAGAAGTAAGTTAGTTGTCTTCATAATACAACTTGGTGAGTTTAGTTTGAATAAACCTAATTAATTTAGGTGTTACCAATTTGTCATATTTCTACATCTTCTAACCATTTTCTTTTTACAGTGGTTGTTCTTGAACTGAGGTCTGACGCTTGACTGTTTCAAATGGCTAATACCTATATATATTAATATTGATATGAAAAGTAACATTCAAACATTTTATTCATTGTAGGATGAAAATAATGTTTTGGTTTGCTGAAAAGTACAATTGCCAAGTTTTCCCAGGCTTCGATTTCTTTGATTTCCTTGTCTCTCCTCTTACTTCATCTACTTTCGTTTTGTATCTCTGTTGTTCTCTTCCTTTTTTCTTGTCATATCTGTCCAAACTGATACTAAAGCATATCCACCATAAGCTCTCTCTCTCTCTCACACACACACACACCCAAATATGTTGATTTCTGTCACTTAAACCCCATCAGCTGTTTGCCTCCTGCCAGACATATGGCCTGTGTTAAATCTAAAGAGCGAATGGAGCCGCTGTTGAGAGGGGCATCGTTTTAATGGAACCCTGAGGGGCAAGACCCACACCTGTGCAATAATAACATTAAACCATGCTCAACACACTGGCCAGATGAGGACAGTGTTGAGTTGTGTGTGTGTGTAGAGGCAGACCCAATTTATTATGAATTCAGCACACAGCTCTTTGACTAACAAAATAATGCCCATCCCTGACAGTTTTTAGTGAGGATAATACCGAAACAGCTGAAACGATATACAGGAGGTATGTTTTACTCTGACTCCATCTTTACAGTGTACTTTTTCTGTTTCACATAAATTAAAAGTTAAACCTGGACAATTTCCAGCCTCCAGTATAAATCTATATATATATATAAGTGGTTATTGCATTCACAACAGAGACAAATAACTGAACAAATGTTTAGAAATTTTGGAAACCACCATGGTGTTATGAATTCAGATGCTCTGTTCTAAGACTAAGTAAGTACTCTCACAACTGTGTAAGTATGGCAAATATATATATATACACAATGGTTTCCAATAAAATTAATTAAAAAAGTATTTTGTACTTATTTTTTATTAACTGTGGTATTATTTGTCGGGCAACAATGCACAAATAGATCTACAAGAAAGTAAAATAAGCCTCGTTTCAGGGAAATTGTGCTTATTTTTAGGCTTTAAAAATAAAACCTTGGCAAGCAAGTTTTGCACTAGAAAAATAACCTAATATTAATAAAAATATATCATCGTATCTTTGTTTTAATGCGATAATACAGCTTACTTTAATGTAAGTAACAAGCTCAATGGTTTGCATGAAACCACAACTGCTCCTGGTGTGTTCACTGTTGGTATTAAATACCATAATAACATTTGCTATCACAGATTGGTGTGTGTGTGCAAATACAAGGCATTCTGAGGTCTAAATACTGTAATTAAAGTAGACTCATTTTAAGCAAACATTTCTTACGTGGCATCATTTCTTTGCTTGTAAAAAGTACCACTTTCATAATTTTAGACAGTTTTGTCTGGTTTTTGGCCTGTTTTTTCATTGTTTTTTCATTACAGTCTGAAAGTAACTGAAGATTTAGAAGCTCATTTTAAGAATTCCAGCCAAGTATTATAATATTTGCTTATCCCAGAGATTCTTTTTCTCTTAAAACAAGAACATTTTAATCAATATAAGAATATGTGGCTTTTGGTGTTTTTGCAGTGAACTCATAATTATTGCAGTTGCTGCAGAGGGTGCTGAGGACAGCAGGGGAGATCTTTGGGACTTCTCTTCCATCCATCCACGATGTTGCTGGCTCAGCAGAGCCTGCAAAATAAACAGAGACTCGACACAAACTCCACCATGTTCACCATAGACTGTTCTCCCTGCTACCCTCTGGGTAGGTATATATATTTATTTGCAACATCCCACATTTCATATTTATAAGATGTGTGCATATCTGAGGGTATTTTTAATATACAGCATATTTTTTTATACTATACATTTTCTAGACTTAGACTATTTAGAATTATCTCGTCCTATGTCAGCTGGGATATTTAGAATTATTATATTGTTCCAGTCCCATGGTGACTATATGCACTAAAATGTTGTCCCTCATGTAAACTAACTAGCGTGTGTTCTGAAAGGTCAATGAAGTGGCTAATTTATAATTATGGATATAATTATCACTGCTCAACCTGATCTTAATTAGTATTGTGCTCACTCACTCACTCACTCATTTTCTACCGCTTTATCTTCCACATGAGGGTCGTGGGGGGGGGGTGCTGGTGCCTAATCCCAGCTGACACAGGGTGAAAGGTGGGGTACATCCTGGACAGGTCGCCAGTCCATCACTGGGCCACACATAGAGACAACCATCCACTCTCACATTCACATCTACAGGCAATTTAGGGTGTTTTTAGACTATGGGAGGAAACTGGAGAATACCCATGCACCCACAGGGAGAACATGCAAACTCTATGCAGAAAGGCCCTTGTTCTGACTGGGTTGCTAACCACTACACCAACCGTGTGGCCCCCAGGATTTTGCTCAGTATGTATAAAATGTATAGAAAAAAAGAAGTAAGAGGTAATCAAGTATTTTTAGACAAACACATAATGAAAAGCAGCATTACTTTACAAAGATAAATAACTGATGAACTGAATATTGGATTCAGTGTATATACCCACACAAGGTGACATGTCACATAAAGAAATACTAAATGTTTCTAAAATACAAATGAAATGATCACCAGTCAAATTAAAATGAAACAATGAGTATATGCTAACACTTCAAGGTTACAAGCAGAAAACTGAAATGGTGATTGGTTTTGCTCATTGATTCTGCTCTTGCATGTTCCGTCATAGTCCCTATAATAATCTGCATCATTCTGTTTGTGCATGCACACAAGGAGGTTAAATACCCCCAAACCCCAGCAGGGGCCCACCCTTTCTCCCCTCTCCACCCCCTCTCCTCTCATCTGTTCCAGCTCTCCCCTGCTCCACCACACTCACATTTGCAACACCACCAGATTCCACCCCTTTTTTCCCCCCTCTGCTTGCTCTTTTCTAAAGTTTGGCTGTCAGTCAGTTGTGGCCTCAGGCTACAGGCACTGATGAAAAGACCCCTGAGACAAGGAGACCCAAATTAGATTTCAGTAAGGATGTTGAATATTCATATCAGGGAAACATCTAAAGGTAAACGGTTTTTGATCTCCACACACAAATACCACTTGTGTGCATTCCCAGGTCCTGGCACTTTGGTTCTACAGTGTTGTTTCCCCCCAGCCTGGTCCGGCCAGGGCCTCAGCTCTGTCTCACTCCTCCGGGGATGCAGTGGAATAATGATGATGGAGCTACAAAGGAGAAAAAGAGCCATAATGAATGTTTATACTAAAGGGACTCAATAGAAAGGGCATCCATCCTAAGGATTCAGTAATTAGTATTTAGCAGAAGTTGATCAGTGAGTGCACACACATTTCTGAGGCAGAATCACTCAGGCATAATCAGTGACGGTGTAAACTTTAGACAGGGAAATCTCCCTCGACAGCAGCAGTCAAAACACAGTTTCTTCCCCGTCAACATGTTTACTTTATTTTAATAACTGAGTCACTCTGACTGTCTCTTCCCACAATGTCGACAGAATTCACAATGTGCTGTCTATGATTCTACTAAATATAACATTAGTCTGTTGCTCATTAGGTCTCTGCAGCATGATAACATGATGTCTTCTAACTTAGTTTGTGTTTTTTTTCCCTTAATGCTCAAACTGCACATGTGTACTATGTGTGCTTGTTTTATATCGGTGATTGGCCATTCTATTTTTTTCCCCCTTACTCTTTATGTAGCCATTGATTATGTTGTACTTTATATTTCTATCATTTATTTTGTATTTAATTGGTAATTTTCTATATTTTAGACTTCATACAGTTGGTTATACTGTATGCCCGATACTGCACTTCTGTAACACAATCCATATGCAAAAGTAAAATATGTACATACTGTGTAGTGAATTTCTATTGTAAACAACTCTATTGTAAACAACATTTATGATATATGAATAATTTAACAACAATAAATCTCATGATATAATGTTCTTCAGTAGCTTTTATTGTGTTAATAGTTTTGGCCATGTTATCCAGCCCTATATATGTGGACACATACAGTATCTATCTATAAATGCAAGGAATGTCTGTCTGTCTGTTAATTGATACCTGACATTTATTAATGAATCCATGACATAGGACACATGGCAAAAGGCAGGGTCGCCAGTCCATCACAGGGCCACATATAGTCAATAATCCACTCTCACACTCAAACCTAGGGTCAATTATAGGTGTCCAATTTGCCTAATCCTCAAATCCTCCATATTTCTGGGCTGCACATGCAGGGAGAGCATTGAATCTATCTATCAATCCTGTGTTTGTTGGTAGAACATTTAAAACACAGCCTGTAGATGTATTCATTATAAATGTGGGTGGATATTAAAGGGTGGAGGGGGATGAATGGCTAAGGGACAGGGAAGCCTGAGGCTCTTTTCCTCACAGAGTGTCCCACAGGAACACGAGTCCCAAACTGAGACCAAAGGACAGGACGCATCCACAGCCTAATGCAAGGAAGGAGGGAAGGAGGGAAGGAGGGAAGGATGGCACCATCCAGCTAATAGTCCACGTCAACTTCGATCAGCGCAGATCCAGGTTGGTGATGGCCATGCTCGGACAACTGTGGGCTGTGACGTGCAGAGACACAAGCCAACTCTGTCCTCCACCAGAGTCACCCTCATCTTACATTATCCTGTTATCTTTCTCTCACTCTGTGCTTCTCTCAACCTCACCCCCCCCCTCCGCAGCCCTCCTTTCCTTACAACATGATGATCAGTCCACTGCCAGGCAATCTGCTCTGTGATGTTGTTCACACCTCCATCCAGCCAAAAGGAAAAAAAGGAAGAATCTTTGACAGGATATGATGACTTACCCAGGTGGTGTGTTTCACTGGTCTGTTGGTCTTAAGGGTGAGGGCAGCGTACCAAGTGTGTGTGTGTTCCAGTTATTACTCATGCTGTGGGGACCTAAATCTGTTTACACAGTCACAATTTTGGGACTTGTCATCCTTTAAAAAATTAGTGAGGACAACAGTTTGTGACTGTTGCACCTGCATTTAACCTTTTCCACTTCATACGTGTGACTGGTACGAATGGTTTAACGCAGTTTTGTTGTTGATGTATCCCTTTTTGTTGTCCGTGTGCCCTGTTTCTATGCTGCCTCTTGGCCAGGTCGTCATTATAAATGAGGATTGGTTCTCAGTTGACTGCAATGCTTAAATAACGGTCAAATAAAAATAAAATAAATAAATTATGGGGACAAAAAAGTGCCCATAATGTAAATTATTACATTTCAAGGGTAATGCCAATGCAGTGCACCAAGAAGAAAAGTTGTGCAAACCTGGGTGTGCATGCGTGTGTGCGTGCACGTGTGTGTGTGTGTGCAGCATATGATAGTGTGTTAACCTCAGGTCCTGGTACAATGATGCCGAGTGTCACCCAGCTCTGGTCTGAGCCCTGCAGCCACTGAAACCAGCTGTGGAACTGACAGCTTTGTCTCCTGCTCTCACCTACACTCTTCCTTCCTTTTCTTTCTTCCCCTGGCCACACACACACACGCACACACACGCACACACACACAAACACTTTTTTCATGGCCTGAAGTTTAAGTACACATGCACACACATGAACCTCCCCATTTCCACACATGTCCACAGACCATCACACAAGCTGCAGGCTCTCTCTGTCTCTCTCTCTGATGCCAGCTACAAACAGAGTCACAAAGGGAATATGCTTACAGAGCTCCAATACACCGCAGCTACTCATAACCTGAACACATTTGTACAATTTGATGAAAATCTGGAAAAATCCAAGCAAAAATATGTCTAAACAATATAATTTATATCAGCATAATTTAAGCTTTTAATTTTTAACTAATCGTAAATAAAGGACAAAGTGTATAATTTTACAGCCTCTAAAAATCATTACATTTGTATAGCCCCTATATTAAAAAATATACATTTCCTTGATTATTCATTATGATCAAAGTACATATGTATGGAAAACAGCCTTGCACATATATGTTCATTACTTTAAACAAATCCATTATAGAAATATAATATATACCAAATCCTTAAACCTTTTTATATTTTACAGTTCTTATATTCCTTTTCATTCTTTTTATTGTTTATCCTTTACTGTTATTAATACTGACCTGATTTTATTCTATTTACAGATTCATATTTGTCTGATGTAGGATTCTTTTCTATTGGTGAAAGGTCTGGACTGCAGACAGGACAGTTCAGCACCTGGACTCTTCTCCTCTGAAGACATGCTGTTGTGATGGATAAAGTATGTGGTTTAACATTGTCTTGCTGAAATATGTAAGGTCTTCTCTGAAAGAGACGTTCTCTAGATGGAGCATATGTTGCTCTAAAACCTCTATGTACTTTTCAGCATTGATGGTGCCTTTCCGGGTGCGTGAGCTGCTCACGCCATAGACACTAATGCAACTCCATACCAGATGCAGACTTTTGAACTGTCCACTGATAACAAGCTGAATGGTCCCTCTCCTCTTTAGTCCAAAGGACACAATGTCAATCGTTTCCAAAAGGAATTTCAATTTCAAATTCTGATTCATCTGACCACAGAATAGTTTTCCCTTTTTGCCTCAGACCATTTTAAATGAGCTTTGGTCCAGAGAAGACTGCAGCGTTTCTGGATCATGTTCACATATGGCTTCTTCTTTGCATGGTACAGCTTTAACTTACATTTGTGGATTGCACAGTGAACTGTGTTCAAAGACAGTGATTCCTGAGCCCATGCAGTGATTTCCAGTAGAGAATCATATATTTTTATAATGCAGTGCTGCCTGAGGTCCTGAAGATCACCAGATTGCTCACAGAGATTCCTCCTGATTCTGACTCTTTTGATGATACTATATACTGGAGATGGTGGGATCTTCTAAGTCGTCACAATTTTACATTGAGGAATTTTTTTTTTTTAATTGTTCCACAGTTTTTTTTTATACCCAGTCATGTTATCATGTTGTTATTTAATCATTGCATTATGTTTTTATTTACATTTTACACAGGGTCCCAACCTTTTTTGGAATTGGGGTTGTACATGGGGGACTTTTACAATCACAGATCATATATGACATCATTTTCCTATATATATTAATTTTGCAGAAACTGTCATGTGTGCCAATTATGCAAGTCTACAGGTTTGCATGCACATGTTACATGGCCATTCCTTGCAATATACAGTACAGTTTATGTTGCATTTTTATGGCCGTGTGTAGCACACATAACCATGTGAAGTCCGTGTCATGTAGGTCAACAAGGACATGCAGCATTGCCACAAGCATCTAAACTTTTTCATTCAGGGAAAAGCTGATGAGTTTCCCTCAGGAGATTTTGCCTTCTGTGGCACCTTCCCCCCACACAAAACACACACATGGGTGAAGACACAGTAGTAAAGGATGCCATGTGGATCCAGGTGTCTGGCTGTCCTGTAGCACCCTTCAGATGTCACAACAACAGAAATCAATGTTCTGACCAGAAAGTCTGCAGGCAGCATGTGTGTGTGTGTGTTCTTGTACTTGCTGCAGAGTGAGGACCAAAATTCGTATAATTCCTACAAAGTGAGGACATTTTGGCTGGTCCTCACTTTTTTTCACCCCTTAAAATGGCTTTTTCAGGGTTAAGACTTGGTTTTAGGGTTAGGGTCAGTATTGGGTTTAGGTTAAGGTTAGGGTTAGGGTTAGGCATCTAGTTGTGATGGTTAAGGATAGGGTAAGGGGCTAGGGAATGTATTATGTCTATGAGGGCCCTCACTCTGATAGAAGCGCAAACATGTGTGTGTGTTTGTGTGTGTGTGAACTGAATACTTGTGACCTTTTGAGGACATTTTCTGGCATAAATACTGAGACCAAAACCTGGTCCCAATAAGGCAGAACCTAATTTCTGAGGAACTGGATAAACCTATGGCTAAGATTTGAAATGTGAGGTCAGGTTAGGGCTTGGGTTAGGCATTAACTAGTTATGGTTAAGGTAAGGGATAATGCTTCGCTTAGGTTCTCAAAATGAATGTCAGTGAACATGTGCAATCTGTTTACACACATTACGTATGGGGACAAAAACCAACTCCCCATAATGCTAAATTACATTTTAAGATGAAGCCATGTTGCATGGTTAGAATAGGGTGAAGGTTATGTTAAGGTTAGGCTTTGGTCAGTAGTAGCTATGGTTAAGATTAGAGTAAGTCTCCAGGAAATGAGTGCAAGTCAGTGTCATGTCTTCTGAAGTCATGGAAACCAAACTGTGTGTGTGTGTGTGTGTGTGTGTGCTTGCCTACTCCTAGAGGGTGAAGTGAGAAAGTGAGAACACAACAAAACCAGTGAAGAGACAATGAAGAAAGGAGCACTGGCACCTGTTTCCCCTGGTGTGGAGAGTAAAGAATCATCCTCACATATTCAGCATCTTCCCCTCTGATGTTCTCCATTTCTATTTCTATTGCTGCAGATGATTTTGTTTCTAAATATTTTTTTTTTTTTGCTCCAACAGCATGTGCTGCATCACCTTTATCCCTCTCTCCAACCCCCTCCCTTCCGTACACACATGCACACTTTTTTTTTGTTGGTTCAGTTATGTGGCCAGATGTCCAAGTTGACATAGTGCTTAAGGCGTTTGACAGGATGAAACAGTGCATTGGCTGCGGGTAAAGAGGGATTAAAACAGGGCCTGAGGCACTTGTGTTATATTGAAAACATCCTGGGCTGCTTTGTATGGAGATTTGCATACATCGGGGTCTGTGTGGTGATGGCCCATCTGCTGGAGTGCATTGTCCCCAAACAACAAAGTGTGTTTAAATATTTCACATCTTCATCTACTGGGACAGGGGTACACAGAGATGATTGGGGAGCAAGAGAGACAAGTGGGGAGTGGAGTGGGGTTAGTGTATAAAAAGGAAGGAACTAGTGGATTGGCACAGTCGTAGATTTGAACTGCTCCTAAATATGCCTCAGTCAGAGCCACGGTAAATAACACAGATGCTGTCCAAAATCAGGAGAATCTAAATATAATATTTTTCTTCAACTTGAATTCTGGTGTCTGAATAAAGAAATGCTGAAATGTTAGTATGCTATGTTTTGGCAAATCGCTTCATATTTTGTTGTTAATTTCAAGATGTTTGCTACTAATTTTTGAATAAGCAATGTAAATGAAATGTTTGTAACAAATAAGAATCCAAATAAAAATCTCTCAGTTGATATCGGGTCCATCACACTCAACCTCTGAGACAGTTGAGTGCCAGTGGACGCATTGTCTTCCCTAATAGAACCCTAACCCGGGCAAAGTTGCTATGCTGACATTTTTACACTTTAATCTAAAGTGAACAGAGATGTTTGCATCCTGTTGAGGGAGGGGGAGAACATACACATACTGTGCTGTTCATTTGATTTGTTTGAATTCATTTTATGTTTTCTTTAACTAACTTAAATGTTTGGATTTGCTTACATGTGATTGTGTTATTGCACAGTTCTGATATCTTTGTTTACTTGTATTTAATGTTTATTTTAATGTTAATTTTTTAAGTTTTTGTTAATGGTTTGGATTTAGATTGTACTTTAATATATAATTAATATATTTAAATATAAATCTTGGTGGAATTATCTCAATTTATCACCGTGTCCATGTTTTTTTCAAGATTTTGAACATATTTTAACAATATCGTGGTAGACCGATAACTCTGATAATTGGTCACTAATTCCGTGGTATGAAACTTTGTAAATAAAATAAATCGTGGGTGTCTTCTCTAAGTGATTCCCATTCATTCATTATTCATTCAGGTACTCCTTTCAATTGTTTTCCAGTGTTTGTGGGTGAAGGTTCTTTTTTAGTAGTTTATAACTGCTTTCTTTGCTGATGTCAGTATTTTTACACCAGTTTCATCCCATAAATGTATTTGCATGGTCTCTTGCTGGTTTTCAATAATCTAGCCTGCAAACTGTCAGTCACTAAGACGTCATTGGAGTTAATGTCTGCAGAAGTTATCAAGAGTGTTTAGTGACAAATTATAGAATTTAGCGGAGGCTGTGCACAGAGGGATGTCGTCCCCTCACCACACTGAAACACTGGCTAGCTATGAAAATAACCACCACAAGAAAATGTAACCTTTTTCAATATATATTGGACATTTTAACTAATGTTACCTTTAAAAGTCCAAGTTCCCCCTTAACAGCCAACTGGGAGTTATGGAGCTAGTTTAGAATTCAGTGGAAGTTGTAAGAGATGCTCCATTGATACCACTAGGTTTCTGATCAATTCAACATGAAAAACATTCATATCAAGTTTGACAATGTTATGAGGACATCCCAGTGTGTTTTAACTTTTTGACATGGTGTGCCGTTTTGAAGAAGATGAGGAAAAACCACAATCTTTCCTCACACAGCCCAAGGACAGTCATAACAAGGAAACAGTTCACCCTCAAATATGCAAAGCGTGCATAAAGAATTTCTGAAAATTTGAACAATGATTTCAGACATGAAATCTAGGTAATGTCTGGGAGATTTCGGTCTGATTGTCTGGGTGAGACGTGTCCCCAACAGCAGGGTAATCTCTGGAGGATCTGGGTGTGTGGGGGGGAGTTTGGCTTGAAAATAATGGAGGTAGCTCGGATCATTCACTCACTGTGGGACGTCTGGGGTTCTTTGTGCTGTGTTCTCACGTGAGCTCACTTGGACATTAAGCAGAGATTACACAAGGGAACTACTGTAGCATCTCTGGAGTGACTTCCGTGGACATTTGCATTCACACACACACGCACACACACACAGCCTTTCTGGAGTTCAGCCCATGTCTGAAAGCAGTTACTGAGAAACCTGCTCTCGTTCTCAAGAGAGAACTCTTGCAGATGGATGGATACAACATTCAACTAAAAGTGGTAGCCAATTAAAATACTAAAAACAGAAGCGGGTTTGCAAATATGCTTTTTCTTTAGTTAAAGGGCTCGAAGCACAGCTTCAGGTCCTGCTGTAACATGGTTCATGTTGAAGGGACAGATCAGGAAAAAGGGTTTTTTGCAGAGCTCTGTACATAGTGAGGGAAACCCTGGAGGTAATAAAGTGCGTTGACTATTATTTCACTGTTAAAACTTTATCATGTTGAGCTCATTTCTTTTGTACTATGGAGTATTAGGGGCCAGACTGAAGGAAAAAAAAACAAGCTTTGGAGAATTTAGTCACAACAATACAATAATAAAGGTGTATTATTACAAGAATAAAGTCACAATATGTCAATACAAGCTGTAATATTACAAGAATAAAGTTGTAATATGAAAAAAATGTCTTTAATATTATAAGGATAAAGTCATTATATTATAAGAATAAAGTCATAATATTACAAGAATAAAGTTGTAATATGAAAAAAATGTCTTTAATATTATAAGGATAAAGTGATAATATTACAAGAATAAAGCTGTAATATTATGAGAATAAAATATAGCAATTAATTGCAATGTTTATCATCATAAGTTTATCATAAGAATCCATATGCCATATGTTGTTACACCGACGATGTTGGAGATGCTGTGCTCGCCACTGTTGTTGTTCCACTCTTTCTGGGTCTGAAATATTAATTATCTACCTGTTTCTTGAGATACTATGAAAGCACTTTGAGCCAGCGTCAGCCTTGCAGTGAACAACCTCTTGGGAATAGACTTTTCACAGTCCTGATACTGATGACGTATTTCCTTATTTGCAAAGCCCAAACCAAAGTATAACTTCACCGTTGTGAAACAGGTTGCAGCTTATCGTTTGTTTTTGCTTGAAAATAATATTCCAACTTCTTTTCCTCGTAAAATATTAGTAACAAACAAGTGACTTCACTCCAGAAATGTGTTTTAACACGTGTCTGCATAGTTTGCGTAAACACACAAGAGGTTTGAACAGCATTAGCAGATTCACCAATCATATTATGATATAATTGAAAATGCACTGTTGTCTGTGGCATGAAATTAAACTTACCATGACTGTGAATTGTCTTTTTTTAATAGATGTGTTGTATAATGAATGCAGCTGTGAAGAAAGTCACTGACGATGTTGATGGAGGAGAACTGGCACAGTGGACACACCAGTATGAAGTTATCATCACTCTGGCCCAAAACCTCTTTATTGTATTAATGCCATAACTCTGACTTTCTGTGACATTTAATGGCACAGTAAAATTAGATAATTACTATAATATATCTGTGTACTCATGCCCATGTCCGAGGTCAGAAACATAAAAATTAATAAGGAACAAGTGAGAGAAAAGGGGAAGGAGAAGAGCAATTAAATGAGAGAGGGAGAGTGTGTGCAGCCGTTAGAGATTCTGAAGTGACAAAGATGAAAAAGTTAGTTTTATGAACACAAAGAGAGGCCAGAAGGAAGTTACTTTGATATATAATGGGGGGTGGGGGGGGGGCTTTGTGTATCGTCTTCCAGTTCCCCTGTGTTTCTTGCATCTTCACTCTCCTCGCATCATATCAGCCAGAGCGCACACACATCAGATGAAAAACATGCTCAGGGCAGTGGATGGTGGATGGAACAGAAAGGTGATTTAACGACGGGACCGTTTGTGTGTAGGATGGACAGCCTGGTGCAGCCTCCGTCTTCACAACCACACACACAAATGTACACACACACACACACACACACACACACACACACTGACACCAAATATCTGAAAAAAAAACAGCCAAGATGGACGTGAGGAACATGTTGTCTGCACGGGGGAGGATTTTGGAAAGAAGAGCGTGGTCAATCTGTTTGTTTCTCTGTCACATCCAAGAAGAGTGATAATTTCATTTTCTTTCATTATTTTCTCCCTTTTATTTTACTCATAATGTCATATTTTGAAAGCTGCTGAGATTTATGTTTGAGTAAAAATGAACATATCACTGTTTTCTTTTTTTTTTTTTTTAATTTATTCATTCTGGAACAAAATCTCAATCATTCTGCCTCAAACATCAACACAGACAAACTCACCTGCACCTCGAACCTCTTGCCTTCCCTCTGATGCTTCTAATCGTGTCCCGGACGGCGGTTCCGTCATGCAAACCCTTTACTCATAGAAGGTCACGATTGCTGAGTCTATGACAAAGTGTAAAAGACACACATTGATCCCCCCGTTTAATCAGGATTATACAGAGAACAACAAGCATTATTTAACACACATTACAGAGAGGGAAATATGGGACACACACACACACACACACACATATATAAACACACACATCACTGTTTTCTTTTTTTTTTTTTTTAAATTTATTCATTCTGGAACAAAATCTCAATCATTCTGTCTCAAACATCAACACAGACAAACTCACCTGCACCTCGAACCTCTTGCCTTCCCTCTGATGCTTCTAATCGTGTCCCGGACAGCGGTTCCGTCATGCAAACCCTTTACTCATAGAAGGTCACGATTGCTGAGTCTATGACAAAGTGTAAAAGACACACATTGATCCCCCCGTTTAATCAGGATTATACAGAGAACAACAAGCATTATTTAACACACATTACAGAGAGGGAAATATGGGACACACACACACACACACACACATATATAAACACACACCAAATCCAGCACAATCAACCTAATGGTGTGCATTAGTTCACTGCCAAATGTTGGGCTTTTTAATGGCAGGATCACCCGTCTCTTGTAAAGATAAATACGGCGCACAGGTCCCTGTAATTACAGCAATCCCCTTATTGTGCAGGGACTGTCCTCACTCTGCAGCCTCTCTGGAGGTTTGCAGGTCTGTTGTCCCACATATGAAGACATTTAGGACAGTATTAGGCCACAGAGGTGACTGACAGGAGAGGAGATGGATCCAGGGGAGACAGTCATCAGGAGAGCGTTGACTGTTGATGTGTTTTGGGGAGGGTTATATGTGTGTGTGCGCGTGTGTGTGTATATGTATATGTATATATATATATTGATCTGTGATATAGGCTTTGAGAAACACAATCTGCTCTCTCTTTGTGGTGTGCTGTAAAACGTGATATTCTGATCCAAAAGTGGAACAAAGCGCTGCGTAAAATAATAAATTAAAATAAAAACGCAAAATGCATAAAAGCTCACACATGGTGATGAAATACATATAAAAAAACGGATAAAATACAATAAAAGACATGAGTAAAAATAACAATACATCGTCACATCCAAAGCCCAAATCTTCAAACAAAGTAAAAACAGCACATGTATGTTTGTCGTGATATCAAAGCAATGAATGTGCAATGTAGCTGGATTTCACAGGTTTGTAACACAGTATATTTGGAGTCTTCCATTACAAAAGGAATGAGGATATGGACATGACTTAGACAAAAGAATTAATAATACATACACAACATAGCAAAATTCAGTACAGACTAAACATACTGTAGATTTACACCTTTGTGATATTTTTGGACTGTTAAGTGAGGTGTCAAATCACCTTTTTTTTTGTTTGTGATCATATTCAAAGTGATTTTAACCTTTGCTATAAATATTGTTTTTAGTCTTATTGAAGAAGAGCACTTTGCGATTTTGCATATGTCAGTGAAGGTGATATAAAAATCATTTTTACTCACTTATTATACTTATTATATGGCATTTTTCATATTCTCTGTGTTATAATCAAGTATAATGTAATAATGATGTGCTCATTAAAGCCAGTCTTAATAATCTGTGTCTGATCTATCTATCTATCTATCTATCTATCTATCTATCTATCTATCTATCTATCTATCTATCTATCTATCTATCTATCTATCTATCTATCTATCTATCTATTCCATCCATCCATCCATCCATCCATCCATCCATCCATCCATCCATCCACATCCATGTGTGTGTGTGGTCAGCTAATCAGCAAGCACTGTAGATGCTGGATAATGGCTCATTAATTTGAATCAGGTGTGTTAGAGCTGGGAAATATCTAAAACATTTAGAGCCTTGGGCCAGGAACAGGATTCACTACAGACAACTATTTCCTGTGTTTGGAGGCAGAGTATTGATAAGAGTCGACAGGAGGAGGTGGGATCTATTAGTTGCATCTTGTCAGCTCAGCTCTACTTGGTTTGGTGTCAGGCACAGTGTTTCCCATGACTATATTCCCTCCTCAGTGTGGGAGGGGACATCATAGCACGGCTACACAAAACTGACCCTGATGCACAAACTGACACAGGCACTGATCTAAAATACAATGGAAGGGGTTGTGATGCGGCTCATGATCGCCGGGTTCATCCATGAAGTGATGTGTGTCATACAAACTATCGTGACCCAAATCACAATATACTGTAAATTGTGATTAGATCACATTTGTGCATCATGTTCTACAAAATGTACACCCATATCTGAAAATGAATAATTTAAAGCGGGCCACGTGGTTGCTGTAGTGATTAGCACTCTTGCACTTGCAGCAAGAAGTCCTGGATTTGCAACCTGCTCGGAACATGGGCCTTTCTGCATGGAGTTTGCATGTTCTCCCCGTGTGTGTGTAGGTTTTCTCCAGTTTCCTCCCACAGTCCAAAAACATGCAGGTTTGGGGATTAGACCAGTTAAATTGCCCCTAGGTGTGAATGGTTGTCTGTCTCTATGTGGCTCTATGATGGACTGGTGACCTGTCCAGGGTGTATCCTGCCTCTCACCCTATGTCAGCTGGAGTTAGACACCAGTGACCCTCAGTGAAGGATAAAGTGGTAGAAAATGAGTGAGAGTGAGTTCTTACCTAAAAAATTACACAAATTTGTTTGGGGACCCCAAAAAAAAAAAAGGACTGAGAATATCTTCTTCTTGTCTCTTGTCTCAAAACACCATCCTTGCATTTTTGTGTGGACAACCAATACACTACTTTGGAAAAACAATGATGCCATGTCTCTCTTGCGATTGCATTTGCTTTAGCTTATCTTTGTCGTCCTCCTCTTCTTGTGTTTGGAGACTGCTTGGTCTGCTTGCTTTATGATAACTTTTATTTTCTCCCTGGCTTTCTTAATTCTGTCTCTGTGATTGTTTACACTGTAATGTACAGTATACTTGTTCAGATAAAACTTTATTCAAAAAAAGTTTTGTACACAGTGCACATGCTGCATCAACATTTTCTCCGGTTTTGGTGTAGCGGCTCTACAGCACCATGTACAGCCCTGGTTTAAATATTACAGCATTTAGAGTCGTTTTATGGACATTAATTTCAACAACAACAAAAAAATGATGTTTAGTCTCATTTCTGTGTGGAGAGGGCCTTAGTAAGAGGAGTGAACTCTAAAAAAGGTCTCTAAAAAACCTTGCAGCCCGCCACAATGATACATTCTTCTCCGCTATGGAGCACAGTTGATTTTAACACCTTAGGATGCTTTGACTGTGCCGGCATGTTTATCTGTGTGAGTGTGCGTGTTATAAGCATAGCGAAGGGTGCAGTTTAGCAAAAGGAGCTGAGTAAAGATTTCAGGCCGCAGGGTGATTGATGTCCAGTGGGTGGCTGAGGAACACTAACTCACATAGTTCCCTGACTGCATCTAAAAGTCTCATTAGTTTAAGTGTGTGTGAGTTCTCCACTCCTGCACCTCTCGGACCTCGCGGACCTCGCCGAGCGACAGAAAGCCTCTCACATGGCCTCCTAAAGGGGAAGTGTGCACGGAGGCAAACACACGCACATGCATTTACAAATTCCACTTACAAGTTATTAGTTTCATTGCTTCTCTTTTCCTCCTTCCTACAGTTTGCAGCCAGCGTGCACATAACCATGAGCATGCAGCTTAGCAGCAGGATCTAATAAAGTCTGAAATATGAGCGGTAAACATTTGTATGGACAGATGTGGATTAATGTTCATCTTTTCTTCAAGCCAGAGGTTAATCCTGATTTACTACTAACCGGTTTTTAGGTTTTTTTTTTATTACAGAGAGAAAGAAATGAAAGGAGGAGGTAAATGTGAAACAAAGGACGGAAGCAGTTTCTCATGGGAAAGTTGCCAGAAGAAGCCAGACAGTGAAAGTGGAAGGACTAAAGGAGACAGAAAAGAGGATTGGATGGAAAAGTGTCAAATGATTCTTATTGCTGTTGTGGGCTGATGAAGTGAAGGAGGAGAAATTTGAGTCATGAGGATGGAATCAGAAATGTCAACAGATTGAGTCAGAGCAGAGCTGGAACCGTCTGGAAAGAGAGAGTATCAACACTGATGGAGGGGCACACAAAATTCTGGGACTGTCACTGGGCTAATGGCAAAATTATTGGACATCATGTGTGCGTGCGTGTGTGTGTGTACGTGTTGCATGGGGGCGGATGTGGGAATGGCTTAGTCTGCTGTCTATAATGAATGGTTAATGTTAGTCAGGGAAAAAATGAATACGGTCACCATCTGCTCGATCTAAGTCTGCGTTCTGTGCATGTGTGGGCAAATTTGTGTGCATGGTACCATGCACACACACACACACACGCATACACAAACAATGTGCTCTTGGATAAAGATTTGGAAATTTGGAATCAAAGAAAAGAGAGGGAGGAGGAAAGAAAAAGAGAAAGGAGGCAGCAGCTAACGGCAGAGAGGCTGCACAGAACTGAGAAGAATAAAGTACAATTTTATTGTCAGCAACATAGAATGGAATTAGATGCAACAGAGGTGTGGATTCAGGTGAACAGAAACAGAGCAACAACATGTAATATTTAAGGTTTTGCATTTCTAAATAGATTAAAAGCCACTTTATTTCATCTGTAATAAGTCAGCTCTTAAACTGGTTTGTTCATTTATTTACAGAGAGTTATCAATATAATGTGTTGAGCTAAAATACTCAGTGTGCTGACTTGTCTGTATATTTAGATTTGATTATTCACTAACATTATGAGTTCGGACAAATTATATTTAGTAAAGTGTTGTAATGAGTTAGCGCAGGAGTCTCAAACTCAAATGGCCTGAAGGCTGAATGAGCTTAAAATCTGTAACTTTCAAGTTTACACATGTTTTTACACCTAAGTGTGAGCAATAAGGAGTTTAGGTGTTTAGTTATGTAAGACTAAACTAATAATGTTGAAGGCAAATAAAACCAAATATGAATTGCTGAAATTTAGGACATCTGTGCAAGGATCTGTTACTGCACCTCCATTTGGAAAAACAGTTACAGTATTCAAAGCTTTGGGAGGATTACAAGTGTAGAGGATACAGGAACACTATCATCATCAACTGTGCTCACACAGAAGCACACACGTTCTCGCCTACTCACACACACCAACACAGAACAAATGCATGTCTGTTATTGTTTTGACTGTGAATACATCACATTTGTCTCCAAAGTTTAAAATCCGCACTTTTCATGCTCTTCAGTAACAACGATCACGAGAGGAACAACTGCACCGGAAAACCATTTGTGGTACATCTCTGAAAACTGCGGCGATGAGTAAATACAGCCTACATCAATAATCCTTATGTAACTATGCACTTTTTTTCATGCACAAACACACACACACACACACACACACAGGTTTACCAGGCTAAAAGGGGACCATTATTCTACATCAACCAACTGTGGACTTCTACTTCAAGTGTTTTTTTTAAATAACGAAAGTAGAAATCAATTGTTCTCTTAATCACAATTTCAATTAAATGTACATTTTAATCTTAAAAAAAATGCCAAGAGGGTGAGCTGAATCCCTGAGCGATCAAAGAAGGGAACTGCAGCCAATCTTTCACCTACTGAGTGCCTGATTACTGCCCTCTTTTTGTTATTTTTTTTTCAAAAATGCACACATTTTATTGACATTAAACCCTAACAGTAATACATACGGTTTCATTTTTATTCTTCAGGGAATTCATAGTCTCCTGTCGTATTGCTTCAAATTTTTGGTAAGGTATAGATTTTAAAGAGGACTCCCTTCATCCCATGGATTATAGTATATAGTGTATTTGATCTAAATAATTGAATTAGAGTCAGGAACTCTCAACTCTCTTCCCATGCTTAGGCAGGCTTTGAATCATGTATTCAGATATCTTACTTCTTAGGTTAGTATTTATATTATGTGCCAGCTTCTGCAAGTAACGGTGTTCCTTAAAAACAACTATTAAGCATTTTCAGCTCAAGGATGGATTAAAAGCCTAAAGCCTATTGTTAAACTACTGTAACACAAATTTTTATTTTAGTACACTGTCAAGATTGAAAACCTTCAGTGATTTCCTCATTAAGTGGTTTGTTCAATAGTCCTATTAGTGTTTGAAAGACAGTTTTGGGACTATAAGCTATTCAGACAATAGAGGAGTGTTAAGAAACGACATGTGTGAATGAGGCATTTGAAATCCCTGTTCCAGTCAGTAGGGGCACTGCTGAGGAGGGTCTTCAACACTCACACACCTGCCGGTCTCCTCTTGGCAAAAATTTGTTAGAGGGTCAGAGACATCATTTTAGCATGTTTTAAAGCATGACTAACAGGGGACCTGAAAATGTCCCCTGTTAGCATGAAGGTCTCCTTTTGGTGAATGTGTAACAACACGAGGTCCACGGTTGGATAGGCTGACAAGCACACACACACACATACACATGCCAGGTTGTGATTAAATTCTCTGTGGCTTATGATCCGTCTCTAAAGCTTTTCAATTTTCATTTTATGCAGCTTTAATATGGATCATAGTTGCTCTCAGAGTGTCCCATCTCCTAATCTGGAGCAATCTGAGCTGAGCCTGGCTGGGCCAACAGCTGACACTAAGCCAACCAGTCTGAGTCAAGCAGCCAGCCATCAAGTCAGCAACAAAGCATCTGTACAATGAGTGAGTAAACGCCCCAAAATAAGACAAGATGGAAATGAAGAATTCTTTAAGGGAATTCTTGTGAAATAATTTTACAGACATGCAGCTACAACTTCATGTGTATTTTGTACAGACAAATCTAATGAAAGATGTGGTTGGATGGCAGCAAGTAAGAGGTAAGAGCAGCAATAAACTGGCTTAATCTGAAAAGACTATGAGGTTTTTGATTTAAATATGATTTAATTTATCTATGTAGACATCAGTAATCGCAATATTTGGTTGGTTATTTGGTTTAATGAATCAAAAAACAATTCATAGCAAAGTAATCGTTACTTGCAGCCTGACAGTGATGATCTGTGCAGCAACTCATCGATTAATCAAAATAATTCTCAGATTTATTAATAATTTAAATAATTGTCAGACGCATGCGATTATCTGTGCTGACCATCATTGCACGAGTATTCAGTGTGATATTCAATACATACACCACCATACGTGACCCTGTTTTACTGAGTAGCAGAACTGCCATAAGAGGATTAGGTAATTAAGGGTACACTGTTAAAAATCTATATTAATTTGGTAATGTTTAGATCCAGGATTTCCAAACCTGCCCAACAATCTCACAACCATTTGTTCCAAAGTGGACAAAGACACACTTGTGTTATTTACTCTGTAGGTGACTGAGTGGCAGATGGGGGTGCATGCTGGCATCTCTCAGTCTGGATTAAACTGTCATATCAAAATACCAATGAGTGACCAGCTCATGTAGTGGACCAGGACCACTCTGAGACTTGTGTTAATACAGTATGAGGAGGTTAATATGAGGAGACTGGACGAGAGCGAATGTTAAGCTTCAACCCCCTCCCTTGCAAAAACATACTCACCGTACTAGATTACAGCTGTGGCTAATTTGTGCAACACAGACATGAATCAGTGTCGGTGTGAGGATTATTTTCTTTAGATGATTGTTATTGTTGCTGATGTTAATGAGAAGTGAGAGTGAGAACTGGGAGGGTTACGTCAAGTCAAGTCCATTTTATTTATATGGCCCTACATCACAAATGCAAATTGCCTCGAAGGGCTTTACAGTCTGTACACCCTCTATCATTAGACCCTCACGTTGACTGAGGAAAAACTCCACAGGAAAACCCTTGTAATGGGAGAAACCTCAGGAAGAGCCACAGAGGAGCGATCCCTCTTCCAGGACGGACAGACGTGCAGTAGGTGTCACATGTACAGGGACAAGTTCAGCTGGTTACAAACAAAACATCATTTTTACAGAGGATGGAAACAGAGAAATACAAAATGTGAAAATGTAGAAAGGGACAGAGTATGTAACAGAAGCTAATGGAGGGACAGGTGGTTGCAATAACTGTGACCTTAGCTGGTAATAATATCAGTGTAAGTAGGGGACGCGGCTCTGTGTTGTTCTCAGATGCAGGTCATCCAGTGGAAGGGGAAACCTTAGTCCAAACTGAGCAGAGAACACGACGTGAGATAGAGCAAAGACGTGTTGATCAAAGAAGGGAGGGGCTTTAGGGTCGGAGGTAGGAGTCCGAAGCTGCAAGGCCTTTTAACGTCCTGATGACCTGAGAGAGAGAGAGAGCAAGACCAAGGCCTAATAGATAGCACGGAAACACAGGGGTTAGAGAAAAGCATCAGTTTACTTTTATTTGGAGTCAATTTTATTTATTTTAATAATATTTTAGTAATTTATATAATCTTTATATTAATTTAGAGAAACTTCTCGGCTGAGGTCAGCTCCCATATGTGGCAGATCAGAAGTCCAAACGTAAAAGAGTTGGCAGACATGCCATTAATTAAATGCTAAGGTAAAAAAAGTAAGTTTTAAGTTTTGATTTAAAAACCTCAAGAGAATCGCGTTGTCTGATGTCAGCAGGGAGGTTACTGCACAGGAAGGGGGCACGACAGGAGAAAGCCCTTTGACCTGCTGACTTTTTATTAATGCTGGGAACCAATAGAAGCCCAG
The DNA here is from genome assembly GCA_016785285.1 of Brachirus orientalis. Classification (NCBI taxonomy): domain Eukaryota; kingdom Metazoa; phylum Chordata; class Actinopteri; order Pleuronectiformes; family Soleidae; genus Brachirus; species Brachirus orientalis. Next base: position 886,798 of record JAFBJR010000150.1, read on the forward strand.
AGTTCTGTGAGTGGAGGACTCGAGACGGAACATAATCATTTATTAGTTCGGATAGAAAGGAGGGGGCAAGCCCATTTACAATTTTATTAGTCAACAGAAGCAATTTAAAATCTGATCTCACATGGACAGGGAGCCAATGCAGAGAAGTTAAGACCAGTGTGATATGTTCAGGTTTTTGGTGCTCGTACAAGGAGACCAGACAATAGAATAGTGGAAGGTCAGCTCAGGGTCAAAGGTAACACCAAGGTTCCTAGCCGATAAACTTGGGGTAATCGTGCCATTATCTATCACGAGATTTAATTCATCAGACTGACGAATCAGATTTGCTGGACCAATTAGCATCATTTCTGTTTTGTCAGCATTTAAAAGTAGGACGTTATCGCTCATCCATGCGTTTACAGCAGATAAACATGCCTCAAGAACTGGTGATTCAAGAAGGGTGAACATTATATGGAGGGGAGGGGGAGGAAAAGTGAGGGTCACTTCCTTTATCACCTCAACTGGTTTAATCCTCCCAGTGGCAGATTGCAACACCTGTTAGACATTGGGGGAAACCTTATGGACACGTTTACACAGACACACCTCAGGGTGTATGTAAATATGGGAGCTATAGCCTATGACATATACTTTTTAATTAACTGGTAAAGATTTTTGTTTTGTGGTGGTAACATGCCACAAATTATGATGATAGGGGCTGTAAACATGAAAAGGAGCTTTTTAGCAACACAGAACGAACATTTTAGGAGCACTGAAATACAGTGTTTGTTTCAAAAAAAAAAAAAAGGTCTCATTTTCATTTAGAAAACTACTACACTACTTTGGGAAAATTACGATATTGTAGTCCTACTTCTCTTTTTCACTCTCATTCACTTTAGACACATTGTCATGTTCCTCTTCTCTGTTCACCTTATGATAATAATTTTGTTTTCATTTTCTTTTCTTTTTGTTGCTTTTGTCAGTCTGTTTCTGCTTGATACAATGGAATTTATGTTTATTTGAACAAAGCCTACTTTAAAAAAAAACAAAAAGGTTTGTACACAGTGTGCATGTCACCTGTGCATGCGCAACATTTTCTTCTGTTTGATTTTGATTTCTTTGATTGTATTTTGTAGCAGCACTATAGTGCCCCATACAGCCCTAGCATATGTACTACAGAGTTCAGAGTTGTTTGGGGGGTTTGGAAAGAGTCTAATTTTAAAGAAACCCTATTTCTTATTTTGTGCAAAGCTATAAGATTTAAATGAAATTTAGTATATGTATGGATCAGTCACTCAGATAGTCAGATATGATTTTTTGTGAATGGTTCATGATCTATTTCATTCATAATGGGTGTGACTCCACAGTCCAAAACCATGCAGATTTGTGAACGAGGCAAATTGGACACTAAATTACCCGTAGGTGTGTGATCTGGCAACCTGCTCAGGGTGTACTTCACCTTTCACCAAATGCCAGCTGGGATAGGCATCAGCACCCCCCCGACCGGCATGTGGAGGACAAGGGGGTCGAAAATGAGTGAGGGTGAGGGAGTGAGTGGGTTCGATCCCCGGCTTCTATGGTCTACATGCTGATTTGTCCTGGGGAAGGCATTTCCAAGTTGCCCCTCATGGGTGTTGGCAGGATGTGAATGAGTGAGACAAAAATATGATATAAAACATGTACGGATCTGCTCGCTCTGCGAGTGGATAAATGGCAAAACTGTAGTTTCGAGAAGCTTCGAGTGGTCATTAAGGCTAGAAAAGATATTAATAAAGACCATTTACCATAATCTTTGCATTACATCCACATCCTCATTTAAATGTTAAAAGTCCCTCACCTTCTCATCCAACAATAACATATTTAATTCAAATTTTCTTCCATATAGGAATCACCTCTTGACTTACACATCAGAATGTCAAACCATTGCACTTGATGACATGTTCCATTATAACCTGGGCATTGTAGTTATTTTCTACTCTTGCCACCTGACTAGTGCAAATACTCACATACGCACTGAATTCATGGCTAAAAATATATTTATATCTGCTAAAGACTATTGTGCCTACCATCCATCCATCTTAGGGATGAGCTGATATGATACTTGGTATCAGAAATGAGCCTGATACTGGTCAAATTCAGTAGACCAGACTGCAAATGTAATGTAAAATCCAATTCAATCCAAAAATCATATATACAGTATATCGCATGTTTCTCTATGCACAGTCTGTAAATATGTAGATAAAAATCAATAAGTAGCTGAATCATGTTGTGGGCTATTTATTTCTTCTTTATGGTAGAAGAATATTTGTTAAAGAGTTGGAGAATTAGGTCTTTGAAATAGCTTGAAATGGCTCAGCACAAATGTTTTCTTAACAGCTTCATAGTTTAAAATTACTGTATAAGTCTAAAAAAAAAAAGTGATATTGTGCCCTCCCTAATCCGCTCATACCTCTTATCCTTTGAAGGTTGCAGGCAAAGCTAGAGCCAATGGCAGGGTATATACCCTGAAAAGATCACCAGTAGACTGGGAAAACCATTAAAATATAAAAGTTAAAATTATTAAAAATATATTTTAAAAAAAACAAAAAACCCCCAAAAAACTAATATTACAAAAACTATAAAAGTAATTCAAGTTCAAGTTAAGATTTATTACTAAGTTAATAGTCAACTGTTCAGATAACTGATTTATACATTTTATCGGTTTTTGAAGACATCATGAAGATAATTCATGTTTGGGAAACAACACTTTTTCACTTTTTTTATAAACAATAAGTTTGTCAAGAAAATAATTTTCAGATTAGTAAGTAGTGAAAATATACCTACCTAAAAGGACCAAAATAAATGTAATACATCATGTACAGTATTACTCATACAATCTCATAAAACATGGCACAATCATGTCCAGTCGTAAACTATACATTTTGTGGAATAGTAGCGTAACAGTTTTAATAACAATAAACTTCTCTGTGTGAAGACACTAAACTCGCTGTTTGCTCGTCAGACAGTGGATGAGTGCAGGCTCACCTCAGTGGACATGATTAAATCTCACAATAACCTCCTTCCTCTTATCAAATCCTCTTAAGCAGACTGTATTATATATCTGCCTAACAAAGACAAGTCAATCAGAACAATCAAACAAGACCCACTGGCCTGTCTGATCCCATTGTGTGATTAAAAATGGAACATTACCAGAAATCCCATGTTCACCTTCTGAGGAAGATCAGGAATCTCTCTCTCCCTCTCTCTCTCTCTCTCTCTCTCTCTCTCTCTCTCTCTGTGTGTGTGTATGTAAAAGGGGATGATATGACCGTGCCTTATGTTCCCTGGCTTGCATCACAAAACGCTGTTTCCATTGTTTTGTATTGATTTATATTAATTGAAGAAAGATTGCAATTGATGGTATTGAATTAATAACATTTTTGCATTTCCAATCTCTAAAAGAAACAGTAAATCAATTTGTTTGTGAGAAGTGTATATTGAAGGAAAAAAAACAACATGTTTTCAGTGTGTGTCACAGCAACAGAGCACACATCATCACACACACTCATCACAGACCTTTGATTTATTATGCGTGTGTGTGTTCGTACCTGGTATAAATCAGGGTGCGACTGTGTAAATTTGTTTACACAGTCACATTATGGGCACTTGACAAAAAAGCAAGTCCCCATAATGTAAATTATTACATTTTTCAGGTAAGACATTTATAGGATGAGGACTGTAAAGCATAGGGAGTGAGGACATTTTGTCTTTAAAAGGCTTTTTGGAGGTTAAGACCTGGTTTTAGGATTAGGGTTACGATTAGGTTTAAATTAGGCATTTAGTTGTAAATGGTCTGTATGGATTTACTGTTGTTTCCATTCACTCACACATTCCTAAATCACAATCCCTAAATCACTTTCATACCCCTTCCCTTGCTGCGGCCACAGCCATCAGGAGTAACGTGAGGTTAACTGTTGTCATGTAGGCCATCAGAGCTGGGAATTGAACCCACAACCTTCAAGTTGAAAGACTGCTTACTGTACCACTGAGTCACTTCCACCCTTAGTTGTGTGTGTGTGTGTGTGTGTGTGCGTAGTGCGTATTTGTTAATGAAGCCACATACTGTATCGCTGTCAGTCCAGGTCACCTGCAGCTCCCTCTGTTGTGTTAAGGATTATCCCAGGAAGTGAACTGGAGCAACAGTAATGTGAAGCTTTCCTCTTTACTGTACACACACACACACAGATAGAAACAGCCAACCATTCATAAATAACACCAATGTAACTCTCCCTTCACCCTTCACTCCTTCACTCTCCTTTCTTTTTGCTACTCTCCTTCTTTCCTCCTCTATTTCAGCTCTTTAGGAAACATATTGCAGCGCTGCTGATGATGGCATGTCATTCATCCACAGGCCCAAAGTCATCACATCCATTAACACCAGAGTCTAATTAAACCTGTAAATGACACACCCGTTGACACAAACACCAGCCCCACTCTCTAATGGTGCGGGCTGTTGCAGGAGACTGATGGGCAGCTGTCTCTTGTCCGTTAACTCTGCAGATCAACCTTGAGATGGGAGAGCTGGGGGGACAACTGTTAGGTTGTTGAGGAGACACAGGAAGGTTAGCAGAGCACTGATAATGAGTGATTGATATACAGTAGCCTGGCAGTTAATTTAGTCATTAATTGAGAACAATATTGTCTTTTAACAGCATGCTGTTATTTATAGCATCGTTTGGTGTGGGCCTACGTCTCACATATGATTTAGTCTATTTTCAGAGATTCATATTAGCAAAAACAAAAACTGCAGTGGAAACAACAGGTCTTTTTCCTATTGTTTGACTTAGGACCAAAAACAATTGGGAAAAAAGTCTAGGATCATGTCCACTGTTATTATCCTCTTATTGTTATTATATTGCACTGTGTACAAAAGGAATAACAAGGTGTAGAAGAGACGCGGCTTATTCAGAGCTGCTGTATTAACCACTGTGGCATTAGTGTTAGAGGGAAGAGAGAGAAAGAGAAAAAACCTTCAGAGTCAATGAGTATGAGAAAAAACGAGATGTAGAGATTATTGTTGCATAAGATTTTCCCTAAAGCCCCACAACACAAACATCCTCCACTCGCCAATCGCAATGTCCAGAAGATTCGAAAGGCTAAAAACAAATTCATACTAGTATTAAAAAAAATCAAAAATAAATCAAAACAAAAACTTTGATGTCAAAATAATAATAATTCAAGTCCATTCAATTTTATTTGTATAGCGCCAAATCACAGTGTACATTATCTCAAGGCACTGTGCATAGTAAGGCAGAAACCTTTACATAATGTGATGTAATGATTGAAAACAATGTAAGCAGTTTCCCCTGGAGGCGATTACGGAAAGTCACGTGTCAGCCATATTGCCCTCACTTTCTTTGTTTCCTGTGGAAAGAAGCAAGGAATTTGGGGATTCCATCATCTACAGTTCATAGTATCATCAAAAGTTTCAGAGAATCTGGAGAAATCTCAAAAGCGCCCCTACAGTTTCTGAGTGTAACTGCACTGTCGTGAATCACTCGGACACTGCGACACGTCTCCTCCACTGACTCCTCAGATCAGCTCAGCATTGCAGGTTATAGAAAACAACGGGTTAGGGGTGAGCTAATGGGAGCTACAGCTCACCAGGTCTGTACTGTATAAATAATGAAAAAAGTAACATGAGGACCAAATACACTTGCAATCAAAGTTATTCAACCCCCACTACATTTTAGGTTTACTGGCAAAATGTTTTATTTTCCAGGTTTGCAATAACAAATTTAGCACTAAATCCTAATTTCAATGACTACCGCAGTTTCAAAATCATTCAACCCCTGAATAGAATTCCTCATACGAGCCCACATTTACAAATCACATGTTGCTTCAAGGGCTTTATTAGATAGATCACCTCAAATACCTGGATTGTTGATGGTGACGTTTGATTGCATGTTAGAAAATGGCTAAGTCAGGAGAATCGTCCAAAAAAGTTCGGGATAGACCTTGGGCAAACAAGGAAAAGGACACAGAAAAATAGTAAAGGCAGAAAATTTTTCAAAGGATACAGTTAGAAGCATAGTTTGCGCGTTTAAAGTTGAAGCAACAGTGGCTACTCTACGTCTGCTACCAGAGTCCTGAGGAGGCAGGTGGTCGAAAACCCTCGACTGACTGGAAAAGACCTGCAGCAGGACTTGGTGGCAGCAGACACTTTGGTTTCAGTTTCCACAGAAAGACACATACTAAACTCTGAAGGGATCCATGCCCGAACTCCAAGACGTTCACCACTACTGACCCAAAAGAACAAGAAAAAACTATTTGCTTAAAACTATAGAAATAAGCCAAAGAGCTTGTAGGATTCTGTTCTGTGGAGCAATGAAACAAACCTTACCGGCTCACCAGTATTACCGGAGGAGGAAGAATGAAGCATATGCAGGAAAGAACCCCCCCCCCCTACAGTGAAGCATGGCAGTGGCTTAGTGACATTCTGGAGCTGCTTCACTTCTTCTGCCACTGGAAACCTGCAGCGTGTGGGGGGGGGGGGGGGGGGGGGGGGGCTGAAGCTTAGCCATCATTGGACTTTTCAACAGGACAATGATCCCAAGTATACCTCAAAGTCCACCAAGGCTTGGTTTCAGAAGAAGTCCTGGAAGATACTAGAGTGGCCATCAAAGTCGTCTGATTTGAACCCTTTGAAAATCTCTGGTGGGATTTGAAAAAGGCGGTTGCATCAACATTGAATAATGTTCATGCAACTGTATGTGCTGATGTGAACATTTGTGTACATCAGACTTACTATGCAGGACACACTGCATGAATTGGCCTGCCTTTGTTTTTTAAAATCATATTCCAGATACTGGCCACAGATTATGTCAGCTGGGTTTGGAGTTTGCAAATAAGCTTGTGCTCATTTATAAGTTGAAGTTCAAAGTGAATAACTTATTGTGTAACAGTAGTTGTTATCTGTCCAATCATTAGTTTATTTTCCATTGTTTTATCACAGGATTACTCTTCAGAGACAGAGCCACCACTACCACAACCCTGAGCCTGGATTCAAGCAGCAGCAGTACAGACTTGTGGCATACATGTTTACTGGCACCATGGTCACCTGGGTGAAGGAAACAGGTTGGTCATTCCAAGCTGCTGTGTTTGAAAACAAGGCATAAATATCCTGATCCAAGGGCCACCTACACTGGCTTCGGGCTGCACCACTAAATGTAAAAAAAAACTCTTACAGACAGTAATTTAACATCATTATATTTGTATTGTTTTGTTTTGTTTATTTATACTTTTCCAGAAAATACAGTAAGCTTTTTTCTACATGTTCTTACTTTGTACCAACAATCAAAATTGTTCACCAATATTTGTTTGACAGTTTCTCGCACTGAAAAATAAAACTTTTCATTGTTATTTTCAATTAACATTTTACCTTTATTCCTGCGATTGCAATCTAGCAGTGAACAATGTGGCAAAGAAAAATAAAATTATGCAAATGTAATACAAATGTAGACCTTTCACAAAAAAGCAAAGAAAAGTAAGCAAACACTAAAATGACACAAATTTGGTTATGTTAGTATATGATCACCTAAATAGTCGTTGTCATTCTGTTATTTGTCTGTTATCTGTTATATCCTGCTAAGTGCGCAGCCGACGGAGGGTGGAGTGGGATGCGTGTTCCTTTTCTTCCTCTCCTAATAAATTCTTGCAGGCTCCACACCAAGTACTTAAATACTGCCATCTACAGTTCAAACACCTGAGTTCCTCTGCACCTTGAAATCTGACTGTTGATTTAAGACCTAATCAGCCAAAACATCCTAAAAATCTGATACATTTAAACATGTTTGATGTAAATAATAAATAATATAAATAATATAATATAATTATGTAGATATGTCTAGAATATATTTTATTTAGAACTAAAATTATTATTATTTATCCAGGCTCCACCAGATTAAATAATATTTATGGTCAAAAACCTCATAGTCTCTTCAGATTAAACCAGTTTTTCAGATTCCGCCTTTGAACAGACACTGTTTCTAATGCCCGCTCCCCAGAACACTGAGTCACTTGTGATTGGCCAGCTATTGGCCACTTGTGATTGGCCAGCTATTGGCCACTTGTGATTGGCCAGCTATTGGCCAGACTGACTGCTCTGTGGTGCTTCTTCTTCTTCAAGTTAAATGTTCACGCCCATGACTGGGAGTAGTTGTTGGGGGAGGGTTCATTGCACAGCAAATGTGCTACATAACTAAATTTGACTTTTCAAAACCGCTTGCTCGAGCTCAAGTAAACAGAGAAGCCTTTTTTTCTCAGAAGTGGCTGAAGTGTTTATTGTGACACTTTAGTGATGTTTAGATACGGGAAGGACACGGGGACACACCAAAAAACAAATTTGATTTTCCAGTGAATGACACAATGTCTGAACTTCATTGGATTTGGGTTTACATAATATTTAGTCATGCTGGTGAGATTTTTCTATAATGGTAATATCTGATTCCCATTGGTCTGGCCATAATTCCTCTGAAGTATAAGAACTGTATTGTTTTCAACTTTTTATTGAAATTTGTAGTTCCCAGTTAAAACCTGAATGAACATCTTAAAACTCTGCCAACCACGTTCATGTTCCCTATAGAAGAACTATAGGTGTGGCTGCAGATGTCCGCGCACATGAAGTTACAATATAAGCCCCTGCAGACCTAGACCTAGTCTGCAAAATGAAGTTAGTTAAACAATATTTTCTATAACTTTTGGTTTTATTTGGCTGATGATTTCAAAGTAGGAAGGAGAAAGTGCAAGCTTTGGACTTGTTTAGAGTATTGTTGGTTATTTTAATACATACATAAAGAACATCATGGTGTAACACAGGAGCCTCATGACAGAGGAAAGTGTTCTGACTGTTTGATAATTGGTCCTAGACAACCAAAAATCTCATAGATTGAACTGCAGCAAAATCAAAGCCCCGGGAGACTCTTTACATATTGACCGTTGGAATCAGTGGGCTAAGAAGATTATCACAATGGGATGAAGGGTCCATAAGAGCCTTTGTAGCCTCATTGATGTGTTGGGCTTAGAAGTAGTCAGCGAAAGTTGCTGCAGCTCTTTCAAGCACTTAAACTGCTTGACCCTAATAGTTCTGTTAATGAGCGCTCAAAGAAAAAGATGTGAAACCCCAAGGGAATTAAAAAATCAAATCAAATGTATGAAAAAAAAAGGAATTATGTGGGATTTTTAAAGTGGGGGTTATATTGAACATACATTATCACTGTATTACATTAAGGTGAATGCACTAAAAGCAGCCGGGGCTCGAGCTCAGAGAAACGTGCTCACTGGGGACAGTAGGAGAAAAAAGTTTTAGCTTTTTTAACAAATGAATCACCTTATAAAAACATATGTTAACTTAAGTCTACACTATCTAAATCATTTGTTCACTGTACTACCTTGCTCCTAGAAATCCTTTTCCAACAGGATACTAAAGCTGGTGTTGGTCTTGATGTTTTTAAACCACTCACTCCCCCACACCAAAGTCCATGGATAAAAACAGCAGTTTTACCTCACTGAACACACTCGAGCTGCATGTCTACTGTGGCTGTGGGTCTGTGGAACACTTTTCCCATGTTTTCTAAAAGAAAAATGATGCTATTTACCCTTATTTTTTTTATTTTTACATTTAACTGTTTCATATTTGTTACTCATACCTTGATTTTGATTGATTTTCCTCTTTATTGCATTTTCTTACAATAAAGTACTTTGTTTAAAGAAAATGTGGTCTAACAGAAGTAGAAAGCACATATATCAAAAACAAATAACACGTATATTAGATGTAACCGGGCATCTTTTAAGTATTTTTACATAAATTGTGATTGCTGCATTGATTTAAAAACCCAATGATGCAGTGGGTCCAGCAGAAAAGCAAAATACATTATTTCATCAGCTAAAGGTATAGAGATTGAAAAATAAAAATGTTATGGCATTGGTAAAACTCCATTTATTGTTGTTTGAGAGGGATAAAGAGAATGTCTGTGTGTGTGTGTGTGTGTCTGGTGAGAAAGAGAGAGTGACTGGAGCATTGAAATGACATGAAGAGTTATTTAGGCTGTAATGAAGCTGCTTAATGAAATCAGTGCCCTTGAAAGTTCTTCATCAGTTTTAGCTCCCTCGCTCGCTTGATCACAATCCACCATTCTGACCTGTCAGCTAATCCATGTGTGCGACACAATATTAATTAAACACAGCATTTCCTGAAGTACTTAAGTGAAGCACTATCATTGATAATGAGCAGGTTTAAAGGAGTCACATCCCTCCAAAATTGCTTTTTAAACCGGCCTTATTAAGCAGAAAATGAGGCCCAAATCAGTCTACAAGCTCCTCATTAAAAGCCACTGATCCTTGGCAACGCGCATGTTCCAATGGTTTTAATTAGGCCTGTGCAAGATGACAGGAAGTGCCATTAATCTTGTCTTTTCATTCAGAAAAAAAAGGTTGCAGCAAGGAGGTGCAGCCTGAGCCCACTGGAGGCTGAAATGCCACAATGGGACAAGAATTAGAAAATCAAACAAACTGTTCCTAGTTTGTGGGCAAACCATAGAAAAATATGCTGTACACATGCACACTTTGTGATGACAAATCAGTTTTACACACACTGAGAGAGACAAACTGGATGAGGCATGTCTTCATTTTCTCTGTATGTTCATGAGTTGCACTCGCTGTAGGCGACGGCCCCAGTCCTGCCTGTCACACTGTCTCTGCGTGGAGGATTATGGATGGCCAATTACATCACTTTTGTCATTAATTAATGTGGATAACGAGCTCCCCTGCTCCCCACAAAACTATGGTGCTGCTCAGCTGGTGCTGAACAGAAAGGAGGGAAGCCGAGCCATATGTGTGTGTGTGTGTGTGTGTGTGTGTAAGACAGAGAAATAAACAGCAAGAGTCTCTGTGATTGAAGGATGGTAATGTTGTGCACAAAAGACTGAACAGTAAAATAACGATTGACCCCAGGGCTTTGCGTATACATGTATCGAGTGAGTTGAGGCGTGTTTGTACATTTGTGTGTGCGCGCTTGTATTTGTCACCTCTTTAGGACATTTTATGGCATAAGCGCTGACCTTATCAAAAGCAGTAGTCCTCATGGAGACCAAAATCTGGTCCTAATGAGGGAACTGGTCAAGTTTAGAGCTAAGATTTCAGTTGTTGTTATTTTAAGGTTGGGTTAGGCATTAACTGGCTAATGATAAGGCTGTCAAAATGAATGTAAGTGAATGTGAGTCCTTAAAAGGATAGCTGTTGTGTGTGTATGTGTGTGTGAGTGTTCGTTCACCACCAGTCCTATATCTGAGTGGCCATTACAGAGATTAGGCAGTGCTACAGTAACGGATGCCCCCATTTGTCAGCTCACATTTGTCAGTGATGGCAGGGGCTGTGGGGGGGGGGGGGGGGGGGGGGGGGGGAGGGAGGGGGGGGGGGGGGGGGGGTCAAGGAGAGGAAATTTGGAGGCATGTGGTAAAAAGGAAAGAAGGAGGAGGAGGAGGAGAAAAGAGCGGCTCTGACAAAGCGAAAGGGAGGCAATGAATCTCTGTGGAGACCGGAGAACGGCGAAGCCAAGGCAAACTCGACATGATCTGGAGAGAGATGAGTGAGCAATACAGGCCCGAGGAAGACAAGAGAAGACATCTCATTCAACAGTAGCTCAGGCTGTGTGGTCCTCCCCTCCCCTCCGCCCCCTTGCACCATGCAGGCCCACCCAGTGCGCCCCCTGCATGCCACACAGTACAGATCTGTCACGCACGGTACCAGGTGATAGGCAAAATGTTTCGCCTGAGCTGCTGTGTTGCGAGTGTCTACAGCCATATGAGTATAAAACACACACACACACATATATACATACACATACACCGAACAGACACATACAAACAGACATCCCCCCCTCTGTCCCCCCTTTTGGATTTCTGATTAAAGAATGAAGGGCTGCTGTTCTTGCAGCGACGTCACACTGAATCACACAGCTTCTTGTGACCCATTAACTCAATCGCTCATCACTTCCGGCAAGATGGGGTTGGGAGGGATGAAAAGTGTGAGAGTGGATAAAAAGAGAAGTTTCTGGGAGGTTTTCTGGAGGGGTGGGGGGTTTGCTGGAAGACACCATTCCTACAGCGGCACTACAAGCGCAAAGACACTGAGGTGCTTTGGCACCTTCTTATATAGTCTGTGTTTTATTTTCTCTTCCCACCAACCACACACAGTCTGGGTTCGTCAGACACAATCACAATGGTGGCTCAGTAGTAGAGTGAGTCTTTAACTGTAAGGTTGAGGTTGTGGGTATGGTTCCCGGCTCCACTAGTTACATGCCAATGTAACACCACTTAACTTTAACTGTAACCTTATCCTAACCATACATGTCTTCACCTTAAAATGAATAATTTACACTACAGGGACCACTTTCTTGTCCCCATAAGGAAGACAAGTTCCCATAATATGAGGGTGTAAACAGATTTAGGTCCCCACAACCTGAATAATTATTGGAGAGCACACACAAATGTACGCACCCATTTTTTTTGCTCTACACCGCATCCATGAATCTGCCAGTCATTTGCTGTCTGACGCCACAACTCTGCTTCTGGTAGCAAATATTAATGTTAAAAAATCGAATGCTCTCACTGTAACTGTAATTAAAGCTGAAATATGTTCATTTTCCTCCAAGACCCCTGTTGTAAATTAAGTGTGTGTACACAGGACTGTGTGTGTGTCTGTGTGCGATGCGGTGCTACAGTGTGCATCAGACACATGAGCTTGCACATACAAAGAACTTAATTAAACAAAACAGCACTGTCACATGCATTAGGCTGAGGTACGCACTTAAGGGCATATGGTTTTAGTACCATACCATCGGGTTAGAGAAGAGCACACAAACATACCTCAAAGCTCTGAGCCATGCTAATGAAATCAGGCCCTTTCCATCCCGCTGAGAGCAAACACAAATGTTTACAGACATCACACAGTCTGTCCGCACCACACTGCGTTGGTATGAGAACAGCAGTGAGTGCAGCTGACTGTGCTGTTGTGTGCACACCTTCAAAAAGACACAGTCAATAATACACGGTAGTTAAGTGTATGTAGGTGGTGACCTGTAATGTTCAGTAATTTATATTCCATTCATTCCATTCCATCATTGATGATCAATCATGTTTCACATGAGTATTTGTAAATGTTTGGACTGAAACTGTTAATTAACTATTGATTATATACCTATTATATGAAATTATATTAATCTACATAGCTAGGTTTGTCTTTATTTTTTATATGAAACACAGATTTCTGCCATCATACAACACATCAATTATGCGCAAGAAAGATGTTTTATATCAGACAGTTTAAGAGGACAAAGTAAACTTAATAAAAAAAATAGATTTCTCGGTCTATTTTTTCAAAAAGAAAAAGTGACTGATCTGTTTGCTGCTTTGTATTTAGAGTGAGAGTAAATGTGTGTATGGTACTGTTATTGCTTGCTGTAAAACCACCTTACATATTGTGCAAATGTATTGATTCGATCTACATTTAATCATTTACTTTTTGTCTTATCAAAGCAATGAGTTATACAACTCATACTGGTGGAAGAGAATATTATTACTATATACTGCTGTGCGTTCCTGTGATTACACACTGTGTTGTACACAAACATATAATACATAAATGCAAACTGTAAGAATGTAATAGGGCAAACACACAACTGCTTTATGTTTTCTTTTGTTGTAGTTGCTGTTATTGTTTAGTCTGTAAAATGTCTTTGAACTCTAATGAGTTTATTATCAGTGAATGATTACATTTACTGGTTTAAACTTGTGCCATTCAATTTAGTAAGTGTCAACATGGGGCACGTTTGCCACTTTATTTAAATAATCCTCAAGTCTCTGTTCAGAAAAAAGAAAAGAAAGATCCCACACAAAATGTAACTACTGCATCTCTACTAATTGATCCTCAATCGAGCATAAGGCAAAGATAATTAGCAATAATATCTGCTGGAGGCCAACAACAGCAAAATGTCACCACACTATAAGCCATTAAATAATAAGGTAACACAATAGAATATACTGTATATCTCAACATTTTCACATCAGAGGCCTGCAGGGATGGACAGTGACCACCCGAGTGTCCACGTGGTGAAAAAAGACAACCATCTGATTTATGGCAATTAGGCTGTATAGGGTCTGATGGAGTGCAGGGTCCTCTGAGTCCTGAGTCTTGACATCATTGCTGGAAAGTGTTTGTCATATTTCATCTCATGAGGCCTCAGAAAAAGACATATGTCATCAGAGGGAGAGTTTAAGATCCCTGGTGTTGTGACATGCAATTTAAAAGAGAAACAGAGCGGGTGGATCACTGAGTCACTCTTTGTGACCTACTCCAAATGACCTGATGTATTCTGAGAGGTAGATAACAAACTGGATTAATGTCAA
>JAFBJR010000150.1:909658-932228 GCA_016785285.1 Brachirus orientalis
GTTATGCAATTTTTCAGAGAATATAAATATGAATAATACAAAAACTATGTGTATGTGTTAGAATTGTATTTGTGACCTCTTTAGGACATTTTCCGGCCTAAACAGTGATCTTGTCAGGACCAGTCATCATCATGGTGACCAAGACCTTTACATACAGCTGTGTTTGTACGTTTGCATAACCTGGCACTGATTCTTTTGGCCATTTTTCAGAGAAAAAGAATGATAATGAATGTTATACGAAAACCTTTCTATCACTTATTATTTTTCAACAGTTTTCTCTTGTATGACTCCTTGATTTCATTTGAGCTCTGATTTTACTTATTATTATGAGCTCTGGGATCATGGTATTTTATTACTTTATTGTAATCCAGGCTTCATTGTTCAATTAAATTAAATTTTGTATATTTGTATAGTGCCAAACCACAACATAAATTATCTCAAGGCAATGTAGCTAGTGAGGTCAAAACCTTTTTATTGTATTCCTATTTTATTCTGGTCTTATTACTGGTTTGCCAGTTACCTGTGAAGCTCCTTAAACAGCACTGACCTGTATGAAGAAAATGCTACACAAATGAATTTCATGTCCCATAAATATATAATTTAACTAAGTCACTAACTTAACTAAATCTCAGGAGACCTGGTGCTGTCTCACCTGGCAGTTTCTCTTGATTCGTGGCTGATCTAGGTTACAGATAAGATAAGATAAGATAAGATAAGATAAGATAAGATAAGATAAGATAAGATAAGATAAGATAAGATAAGATAAGATAAGATAATCCCACAGGAAATTGTTGTGCCAAGGTTGCAATACAGTAAATACAAAAGAGGTAATCAAAAAGACAAGTAATCAAACAGAGTAATGTTTGTATAACAAATTAATATAAATAGTACTATAGTATATAGAGTACTATACTATATAACAGAGTGATACAGAATGGCAGAGTACTATAAAAAACAGAATAAACATTAGCAAGTATAAGAAGGTGTAGAAGCAGTAGAGGCTGTGGATAAAAATCTTTAAAGTGTTTATTGTAGAACAAAAGGGGAGGAGTTGAAGAGTTTGATAGCCACAGGGGGAAAGGACTTCCTGTGGCGTTCTGTGGAGCACCTCGGTGGTCTCAGTCTGAAGCTGAAGGTGCTGCGGTAGGAGTCCAGTGTGAAGAAGCAAAAACAGAGAGACAGTACGATGTGCTGCTTGTGAAACAATTCCAGAAAATGTTTCTCAATGTAAAATTGTAAAGACTTTGAAAATTCCACCATCTGCAGTGTATAATATAATCAAAAAGGAATCTGGAGGAATCTTAAAGGTCAACACTGGATGCTGGTGATCTTCAGGACCTCAGGCAGCACTGCATTAAAAACATATGATTCTCTACTGAAAATCACTGCATGGACTCAGGAACACTTCTAGAAAACACTGTCTTTTAACACAGTTCACTGTGCAATCCACAAATGTAAGTTAAAGCTGTATCATGCAAAGAAGAAGCCATATGTGAACATGAAAAGAAACGCTGCAGTGTTCTCTGGACCAAAGCTCATTTAAAATGGTCTGAGGCAAAATGGAAAACTATTCTGTGGTCAGATGAATCAGAATTTGAAACTCTTTTTGGAAACCATGGACATCATATCCTGTGGACTAATCCATCCATCTTATTATCAGTGGACAGTTCAAAAGCCTGCATCTTTGATGGTATGGGGTTGCATTAGTGTCTATGGTGTGGGCAGCTTACACATCTGGAAAGGCACCATCAATGCTGAAAAGTACATGGAGGTTTTAGAGCAACATATGCTCTCATCTAGAGAACGTCTCTTTCAGAGAAGACCTTGCATATTTCAGCAAGACAATGTTAAACCACATACTGCATCATCACAACAGCATGGATTCTCAGGAAAAGAGTCCAGGTACTGAACTGTCCTGTCTGCAGTCCAGACTTTTCACCAATAGAAAACATTTGGAACATCATGAAATGAAAAAGCTAGCAACAAAAGTGCAGGACTGTTGAGCAGCTAGAATCCTGCATCATGCACGAATGGGACAACATTCCTTTCCTCAAACTCCAGCAGCTGGTCTCCTCACTTCCCAGTCATTTACAAACAGTTGTTAAAAGAAGAGGGGATGCTACACATTGGTAAACATCACCCCGTTCCAACTTTTTTTTGAGATGTGTTGCTGCCATCAAATTCAAAATGAGCTAATATTTCTCATGAAATGGTAAAATGTCTATGGTTCAACGTCTATCTTTTTTTTTATGTTTTATTGGGGATAAAATATGGGTCTATGAGATTTGCAAATCATTGCCTTTTTTTAAATATATATATTTCACACAGCATCCCAACTATTCTGTCCCCAAAATGTGACGCACACAGATTTAGGTCCCTACAACATGGCTAATACCTGGAACACACACAGATGTGTTTACACTTCTATCAAAGTGAGGACCCTCATAGACATAATACATTCTCTAGCTCCTTACCCTAACCTTAACCATCGCAACTAGATGCCTAACCCTAACTAACCCTTACCCTAACCTAAACCCAATTCTAATCTTAACCCTAAAACCAGGTCTAAATCCTAAAAAGTCCTTTTAAGGGGTGGAAAAAAGCCAAAATGTCCTCACTTTGTCAAAAAATACGATTTTTGGTCCTCACTCTGCAGCAAGTGCAAGCACACACACACACGACAAGTGTGCATGCACTGTGTAGCAGTATCTCCATCAGCCCATTGCTGTTGCTGCCTTCAGCTACACTAAATTTAGTTTATTTGCTACAATCAGGGGTGTGAAACTGTATTACAGAGGGGAAATAAAAAAAAAACTGTCCAAGTTGAGGGCCAGACTAGGTCAAATAATATAAAATTTAGAATAAAGCAAGTTTATAGATTAAATAAAAATACAAATTAGAGATTTTTTTTTAAGTAAAATTAAATTATCATGTTTCATGATAAAAATTGATTTACCCATAGAAAAGTCTCAAAATGGCTAAATTTCAACATTGGATTACTGCTTCAAAGTAATATACACACCAGTTGGACTAACATGTTGTCTTGCAAGCCAAATACCACTGTATGGCACTTTACGGAAAGAACCCCACTCACAACCAAAACCTTTAAGTTTCTCAAATGCTGCTTTCCCTCAACTTGATCAGGAGGTATAATTGAATAAGTCTGAGTAATCTTCTGAAGATTATCATGTCATGCGTGTATGTGCTAGTCAGTGGAACAGTGGCTCATCTCCATTGATAGCACCAATAAAAGCCCCTACCCTACCCCACCCCCATAGTTGGCAGAAAAAAAGTAAAGTAAAAGTAAAACCAGAGAACAGAAGCAGTGAGGTGGAAATTGCAGGTGATCTGTCAGATCTTTAAATTTGCAGGTCAGGTTTTCACTTTGTTATATATACTCTGTATACCCGAAAGATAAAAAAAAAGATAAAAGATAAAAAAAAACAAATATCATTAAATCGTTACAGAGACAGACATAAAAGACTGGTGGTGATGAGGGAATAGAAGATGCAGTGTAGAATCAGCAATGGGAAGAAAATTCAAAGGCTTTAAATCCGGCAGGACTTTGTCAGTAAATCTGAAAGTCATATAAAAATATTCAAATATGATTACTTTCTGCTGTATTCTTCTTATCTCTTAGATTTGCAATGGTTGCCGAAGCACTCCCTGTTCTTTCTCAAATACATTAATTTGTTATGAACAATTTTAGATGCTCCATGAAGTCACAAAAGACAAGATCAATTCAGGTCTTATATCTTTTGGCCTCAAATGACAGGATAAGAACACAGAATTAGTTTGGAAACAGTACAGAATAAAGTGAAGGCATAGACAGGGAAATAATAAAATAAATAGTATCTGGACTTCAAAAATGGTGTTTATATCTGCACATCAGCTATGCAACTGTAACTGTTTCATCAGAAAACTTTACAGTCATGAAAGCAAAACTTAAATTTAAACAAAGCCAGGTTTGCAGTATTCTCTTTCTTGTCCTTATACCAGTCTATGTTAATAGATCAGTGAGAGTCCTTAAAGGGTCACTAATCCCCCTCTTCCGCAGCTAATGCCACCTAAAGCCTGATTTTGAAAAACATCAAGAAATGGGCTGAGAGCTGAGTGAGAGAGAGGAGGAGGGAGGGAGAGCGAGGCATCTGCTCGTGAAATCTGACAAGTTGCAAGTGTACAACAGGGTGCTGGTCACACTGCACTTCATGTGGTGGCGAGAAAGGCAGTAGAACAAGAATTCCAGCATTTTTAAAGGGGGGTGGGGAGTCTGGGAAAATGAGGCTTGCCCTGGTTCGACACGAGAGTGATGAAATTGTGCAAAATGAGATTTTGAGGGAATGGCTCAGAGCACAGTAGAATAATAGGAAAGACAAAGGTCAGACGAAGATGAAGTCGACATTCTGTGGTATGACTCCAAGTATGAAGACCTACCACCTTGTCAGGTCCCTTGTCAGAGGAAAAAGGGAGGGCAGTTGCCTCCTCTCATTGGCAAACTCGTTACCTTGCCCATCCAAGCATTGGAGATTGCGACGTTTGTGGAGATGGCCAGGGGGCCTCTTGTTTTAAAGATCACGAAGATTGCACAGTCACACTCTATCTCCAGTCCACTGCTTCCTGATTTGGAGGAACTGGTACTTGAACAGTTCTGTAAACCATCTCAAACAGATTGGTAGTGGGCTTATCCATGGTAGTAAATCACCGTTGGGAAGCTTTCAAACTTAATGCAGGATCCCCTATCCTGTGCAGCCCATAACATCCTTCAATTCCTCCAGTAAATGTTGGAGACAGGCAAGTCTCCTTCAACTTTGAGGGGAATGGTGGTATGTATAAAGGCTGCCCAGGTTGAGCCAAGACAACTGACAATGGGCTGTTGTTACCTAATTTCCCAGTCTCTTAGAGGCATTTGTAGGGTTACTCCCTACCACAGAAGACCAGTTGTCCTCTATGGGAAATGGAGCTGGAACTGTCAGCTGCAGAAGGAGCCATTTCAACCCCAAGACATAATTGGACTGATATGGCTCTCAGCAGCTGGCACAATGGCTAGCAGTATTCTTGACAAGAAGGACTCCATGAATGCATGAAAAGTGCTGCCTTTTTCTGCTGGGTGATGCTGGTGATGCTGCACCTTATCTTTACATCTCACCCTAAATTCTGGTCTGAGTGTCTTGCCAGTGATTTTCTGGAGTTGCATCCCTTTCACCCTCCTGACAATGAAGGGGCAATGAGCAGACAGTCACTGTTATGCCCTGCTGGAGCCTTAGCCATGTATTTAACCATGTTTTTTTAGTCATTATAACAGGACTATACAATCCAACAAAAAATAAAATAACCCCCCAAAACCACACATCATATATATATATATATATATAAACCCCCCAAAACCACACATTCAAAGTTTTTCTCTTTACTTAGCTGATTGGTTCTTGCCATAATATGAATTCTAACAGTTGTCAAATATGGCTGTCAGCTGTGTACCAACCTGACTTCTGCACAACACAACTGATTGTCCCAACTTAATCAGGCAAGAAAAATTCCACAAATGAACCCTGACAAAGCACACCTGTGAAGTGAAAATCATTTCAGGTGACGACATCCTGAAGCTCATTGAGAAAAGGCCAAGCGTTTGCAGCGCTGTCAACAAAGCACCTTGAGAAATCAAAAATACAAAACATATTTAGAGTTATTTCACACTTTTTTGTTTACTACATAATTCCATGTGTTCATTTATAGTTTTGATGCCTTCAGTGAGAATCTACAATGTGAATAAAGGAAAAAACATTAAATCAGAAGGTGTGTCCAACCTTTTGACTGGTAGTATACACACACACTCACACACACACACACACACACACACACATACATTGACAAGCATAGAACAACGTAGAAGTACAATGAAAGTAAAAATCTCTACATCACATTTTCCACATAACTCAGGAAAGGCTGCCAGATGCTATAAAATGTCTCAGTGGATCCCCTGACAGTGTACCTGATTTTTTCGAGTTTGAGATGACCCATTATTTCCATGAATCAGTGATTAAATGACGTTGGAGCAGAGTCCTTCCATTTAAACAAAATCAGTTTCCTAGCTAAGAAAGAGCAAAAGGCAATCATGGGGTTTTCCCACCCCCTAATGTGAATGTGCAAAATGTGCAAAAGAGTGGCAGGGGCCCAGCTGCATCTATCAAATGTGGGATTCAATTCAATTGTATATCAATTGTATAGCACCAAATCACAATATATATTATCTCAAGGCAATGTACATAGTAAGGCCAAAATCTTTACAATATTACAGAGAGAAAAGAAACCCAACAGTTCACACACTGAACAAACACTAGGCATCAGTGGAGAGAAAAAACTCCCTTTTAACAGGAAGAAATCTCTGACAGAACCAGACTCAAAGATGTGCGGTCATGTCACAGGCTGTACAAAGGGAGGCTGGACCCAGATGCAGGCACGGTCAGAGACAGGGAAAAGTTTAACAGTTTATTTAGTCCAAACAGTGAATGTGCTGGGGAGGGGGAATCGGGAACAATCCTCCAGGAAGGGGGAAGAAGACGCCGTGGGTAGCCTCTCCAGCGGCGGTGAGGCACGAGGGAGATCTGACCTGGCGGTGAGTGAGGCTGTGGAGCAGTGGAGCAGTGCAGATGAGGGAACAGTGGCCAACAGTGGGGTTGTATACTCATGACACATCTGCCTCGACCGGTTGGGGGTGAGAGGAAAATGGGGGACAGAAGAGAGGTGGGGGACAGAAAGGGGGGAGAGAAAGAAAAAGAGGGAGGTGAGGGAGAGAAAGAAGAGAGAGACCAGGAGCAAATATACAACAGTTGTATCAAGTTTAGAGTCAGTTATGTCATGTTTATAGAACTACAGTGTCATTTATACAAGCAACAGCAGAGATTATTGATATAAAATTATACTGATGAACTTTTAATCAAAGTATAATAATAATAATGACAGCAGTATTATTGTTAGTGATAATAATAATAATAATTATATCATCAAAACTGGATCTGGACCATGCAGCCTGCAAGATGAGGACAGAGAAAGACAGTGAGAGGATGGAAGGAAAGACAAAACCCTAACCCTAAAAATAAGGTTAATGAGACATAATTAAGTCATATTCATACCCTGTGTGTGAGAAAGGGAGTGTGAGAGAGTGAGTGTGAGTGCACCACAGGAAATCCCCCTGCAGCCTAGATCTATAGCAACTTAACTAAGAGATGGTTCAGGTTTCCCTGAGCCAGCTCTAACTATAAGCTTTATCAAATAGGAAGGCTTTAAGTTTAACTTCAGCGGACATTCAGTGGAAAATCAAATTTCTGATGTTTTTTGGTGTGTCCCCGTGTCCTTCCCATATCTAAACATCACTAAAGTGTCACAATAAACACTTCAGCCACTTTTGAGAAAAAAAATGGCTTCTCTGTTTAACTGAGCTCAAGCAAGCGGTTTTGAAAAGTTCAGTTTAGTTACGCAACTAGCACATTTGACGTGCAAGGAACCCTCCCCCAACAACTCCCGGTCATGGGTCATGGGTCATGGGTCATGGGCGTGAACATTCAACCTGAAGAAGAAGAAGAAGCTGAAGAAGAAGCTAAATGGCTTCCGCCATTACAACTATTGTATCTGTTGAGAGCAACATGTCTCAGAAGAAATGTTCAGTTCAGGCTTGCGAGTGTCTTGGGTTAGCACATATGCTAACTACTGACTGCAGCAGGCAGAGATCAGTCTGTGTTTATCTCAGCAGCAGAAGAAAATGAGTGAGCATTTGAGCCTGCGAGTGTCTTGGGTTAGCACATATGCTAACTACTGTGTGGCAGACAGAGATCATGTGTGCTTTCTGTTTGTCTCGGCTCGCTGTTTTAAAAGCGAACCACTGCATGAGCTGTGAGAAACTGTGTGCATAGGGAACACTCTCACTCACTCATTTTCTACCACTTTATCCTCCACTGAGCGTCGCAGGGGGCGCTGGTGCCTAACTTCAGCTGACATAGGGCGAGAGGTGGGGTACACCCTGGACAGATCGCTAGTCCATCACAGGGCCACTCTCACATTCACACCTACAGGCAATTTAGAGTGTCCAAATAGCCTAATCCCCAAATCTGCATGTTTTTGGACTGTGGGAGGAAGCCGGAGTAACCGGTGAAAACCCACGCACACACACATGCAAACTCCATGCAGAAAGGCCCTTGTTCTGACCGGGTCGTGAACCCGGGACCTCTTGCTGCAGAGGCAAAGCTAACCACTACACCAACCGTGTGGCCGCTAACCCCTAACCCTGGGAACAACTTATACTAAAATGGTTTATTTTACATGTAAATTAAAGGCACTCAAACTGACACTCCTGCGTTTCGGGGGCGAAGCACTGTGCGGCAGTTAGTCCGCTGGTAGCTGGCCAATCACAAGTGAGTGGGAATGTACTGGGTAGCTGGCCAATCGCAAGAGACTCAGTGTTCTGGGGGGCGGGCATTAGCTCAGAAACAGAGTGCCTTTCTTGGTTCAAAAAGACCATTCTATGTCTCCGTTAAGTTTTCCAGCAGTAGAGAGCAGGAGAAACACACAAGCGTAACACCAGTGGAAACAGGAAGTGACACAATACGTTACGTGAACCGACGTGAAATCACGTACTCTCCTGATTAAGTAAGTGACTTTGGGCTTGTTTTTTTTGTAACCTTGCTTACAAATATTGGTAGTCACAGGTTGCTGATTTTTTGGGCTTGTTGCTAAAGTGTAGTGTTTTTGGATTTGTCCCTATCTCCAAGAGTCTGATAATTTGTCCACTTGCTGGATCGATCCAAAAACCCGTTTTCTCCATCCACCTTCCCTTACCTCATACAGTACACACAGGTGACAGCAGAGTTTTTCTGCATCCACACTCGGACACACAGAGACAACAGCTCAGAGCGAACAGAAGTTTTAACTATTATGAAACTTAATTTACACAGACCATTGCACTGAAGCCCCACTGTAACCCCCCTTCACACATCTTGTATTGGGAAACAAACAACCAAACGATCTGCCAGCGTGTTAAACATTTGGACTGTAGGTTAGTGTTGATTAGTTCGCAAATAATTCATTCAAAAGAACTAATCTTTTAGGTGTCACTTACTGAAGCGATTTGTTCATCTCACAGTTCAGCTGAGCTCTGCTGTGACTTGAGTCAGACAGAAGCCAGTGGCAGCGGACGGGCGAAAGTGATTTGTTCACTCAGTACAGAGTCAGACAAATATTGACCGAATCACTCACTCAGTGAGGGAGTCTCCGTGTGTCCCAGTTAATGCATTCAGTGTAAGATGTTACAGTACATCACTTAAAGTGAGAACATAAAGACACAGAGTCTAGTTCTCCATTGTTTTAACAGTCTTTCTCAGAAAACACAAACTTAAACGTTAGGCTGGTCTGTAATGAGAGGACCTTGTATATTAATTAAATATCCTCAATTAACTTCACTCAGGCAATTCAGAAACTAATAGATGTAGTAAAGTTATTGTATGTTTCAAGTCAGTAGATAATGTAAAAAATTCATAGCATAACAAACACAGGCAAATGTTTCTGTGGCTATTTAATACAAGATTTAATTATATTTATAAGTGCAGCACTCTGACCTCTGAGGTTTGTTGAAACCAACAATATGACAAAAGCAGCAGACCGAGACAGATCCTCTTACTGCAAGGAAACAGTACGTGAACTGCTTCATCAGCTGATTCGTTCACTTACTGAAGAGAGCAGCACATGCCACGTACCAGTTCAGTGACTTAAGACTTGAGTGAATCAGCGGTTTAAACATGTGTTAAAGGAGACAAAGAATATCTTTTTGAACCAAAAATTAAGATTACTGATGTCTACTTAGATAAATTAAATAATATTTATGGTCAAAAACCTCATAGTTTCTTCAGATTAAGCCACTTTATTGCCGCTCTGCCAGCCTCTGAACAGTCATTCTGTTTCGGAGATAATGCCCGCCCCCCAGAACACTGAGTCTCTTGTGATTGGCTAGCTACCCAGGGCATTCCCACTCGCTTGTGATTGGCCAGCTACCAGTGGAATGACACTTCGTAGCTGAGTGCCACACTTCCTCACAGTTGGAGCGTCCGTTTGAGTGCCTACATGGTTTAATTTACCCTAATGTGGAAAATACAAAACAACATTATGGATAGTGTAAAACAATTTTGTTATAAGTTGTTCCCTATTCATAAGTAACACACACCAACCTCCGCCTACCGCATTTAGTAATTAGCGTAGGAATGCTAATTACTAAATACGGCTAATGCCGAGCCAAAACATATTAGCCGACATGTAAATATCACGGTTCCACACAGCTCCTACAGCAATAAGCTGGTAAACAGCGTCATGTGGAGCCGAGACAAACAAACGGCGAATTAACACCGACCTCCGCTTGCCACATTTAGTAATTAGCGTAGGAACGCTCATGCTAACGCCAAGCCAAAACACACTTGCCTACACATAAACACACAAACTGAGACAAACAGAGAACACACGCTGCCTTTCAAATTCGGCTGCAATTAGCCATCGTTAGCTATTGCTATATGTGACTAGAAGCATTCAAGCTCATAAAGACATTATTACTTCATTTAGAAATACTTACATTGCCTCCAGGAAATCCATTCTGGATTGTTGGAACTGCCCCCTCCTTTAGATGAAGATTTAAGTGAAGTTGCCCAAAGTTTGTAAACTATTCACTTCAAAGTGGCTGCTACAAACAAACAGCATTTCAGTAGGTTAGCAGGGATATTACTATCAAAAATGAAAGATATCTACTCTGCTCCTTTTTCCTCATTAGAAGGGAGTCTATGAAGCATCTGAAACATCAACCAGCAACAGAGCAACAATGAACTGAACCTTCCTTCTGAGACATGTTGCTCTCAACAGATACAATAGTTGTAATGGCAGAAGCGATTATAACTAAATAACTAAACTTGACTTTTCAAGTTTAGTTATAACAGATAAACAGAGAAGCCCTTTTTTCTCAAAAGTGGATGAAGTGTTTTTTGTGACACTTTAGTGATGTTTAGATACGGGAGGGACACGGGGACACACCAAAAAACATCAGAAATTTGATTTTCCAGTGAATGTCCCCTTTAATCTCCAACATTTATCAAGGAAATTTTAAAAGCTTATTATTTAACAGAGGAGGCTGGTGTATTTAGCAACAATGAAAGCTGGCAACAGTGAGCTAAATCATAACTGGTTCAGCTCCCACTTCCTCTCACAGCAAGGGTACAGTACATGAACTGGTTCATTAGTTAATGAATTAGCCCTCACCACATACGTACTAGTAAACTGACTGAACTTATGTTCACCCTGAGTGAATCAGTGGCTTAAACTGTCAGAATCAGCAAATCCAGAAACAATGCCAATTTTTGCCGAACTATAGATCACTTTAAAAGAACCAAAACCCCCGAAAACATGTGTTAATCTCCAATATTTATTAAGGAAATTCCTAAAATCTTAACATTTAACAGTGGAGTCTGGTGTATTTATTTATTTATCGATAGCACTACTGACAGCTGGCGATAGTGAGCTGAATCACAACCAGTTCAGCAGCGTATCAGTTTAGCAAGTGAGTCAGATGTAGTCTGTGCTCCAGTCATGCAGGAAGAAGTAAACAAGTTGGTGAACGAAACTTTTTTAATGAACGAATTGGAAAGATTCAGTACACCTAAAAGAATGGTTGTTGCCATCACTACTGTACGTCATCAACAACACTCGCTCTGATTGGAGCCTGTGAATTTGTGGGGTCACTCGACCATGATCCAAAAAAATTAACATGATTGAATTACATAACTGATTTGAATGTTAATTTAGACTGTCTGTTGGAGGAGAGTGGGATCTTCTGCGGTCCCTGATATAGAGTTTCTGACACTTGTCTGAATGTCCTGGCTGAAGTCTTTTTATGCTGCCTTTTTTTCTTGGTGAGAGATATATTTAAACTGAAAGAGTGGAAAATCTGAGTTTGCAGTCCTGAAAGAAAGAAAAAAGGAAGTTGAGCACATAAAAACAAAATACATATTCAGGATGATATTTGTGTGTGCAAAGTTTAATTAACAGAAGTTTACCGAGTCTATAATGTACTTGGAAAAACAGTCTAAAATCGATTTGCAAATGTTTATATCCCATCTGTTTTATGCCACCTGGGGAACCCCAGGAAATGTAATAAAAAGGACTCTAGAATGGAACAAGTTTGCACAAGTTTGTTGATACCACTGGGCAGAGAACAAGAGCTTTCAGGTTCTGGAAAAAAGAGTAATTTATCAACAATAATGTCTAAATGTTTTAGCAACTCTAAAAGGCCCAGGAAATCAATTTGAAAACAAACAGTATAAAATTAGGGCTCTGGCAGAGGAAGAAGAGAGGACAGAGCGGGCTTACCATGGCAGTAGGCGAATAAAGGGGGACGGGTCCACAACTAAACCGCCCGTGTCAATGTACAGCAACCAAACATGGGATTTTGAAGAAAACACCACCATCAGGAAAAAGGACTGCCACCCAAACTCACAGCACCTGTCCACCAGAGAGGGACAAATCAATAGTCATGCCTGTAACAAACCTGGACTCTTAACATCACTCTCTGCCTCAAATCATTGTTTTGCTTCTTCACCACTCCCCTGTCATGCCAGATCCTTCTTCTAATTATGCCTCATTCTCTCCACCTGTTATCCACGCCTCTTCCTTGCACCTGCAGTTAATCAGCCTCCCAGTACCTATACCAGTCACTTCCACCTCTCCACCTCCAGATTGTCTTGTGTTCTACTGCCAAGCTTTCTAGTATTTTCTTCTGAGTTGCACGTGAGGTACATTGACAAGTTGTGCGATGGCCCGAGCTCCAACTGGGTCAAGGAGGGGAACTAAGGGCCAAAACCAGGACCAGGAAAATAAATACATCAGCCACATCCAGGGCATGGTGTCCACAGATCAGCTGTGCTCTCACCAGAGCCTATCCCACTTACTAAGCCAAAGATCACCAGAGGACCTTAAGGCTATAGCGCAACCAAACTTGCAGATGCAAGACTGCATCCAAGAGAGCCTCCAGTGGAACCACCCACTCACCACTGGCCCACTGAGCAGCCATGCTACAAATAAAGACCATGTTACCACTGCGCATCATGTGCATGCAAAAGAGACAAACAGGCTAGGTGCATCACCTGACGCGATGTGAACGAGTGCACAATGGATGCCACAAACACATGAGCAGATCACACCACACAACCACTGAGGCTGCCCCCACCACAGTAGAAAAGAAGCGGATGGAGAGGGACAGCACAATGACCACGACTGTATATGTTACTGAGTGTGACACCGTCCAGGAGTCAGTGAGATCAGAGTTTATGCAATGGCGTGCCTGAGCAGGGAGGGAGGGAAACTCTCATCACACTTAGATGATTACAGTATAATGGCTGATAAGCGATATATACATCTAAAACTGTTAAAGGGAGATATTTAAGCTACCATGTGCAGTTTTGGTTGTTATCATGTCTTTTGAAAGGAAAAGGGTGTTTACTCTGGTTCAATGTAGACCTTAATCAGATCCATTTTAGAGACTGGCCACCCCACTGTCCTTTGTAGACTCCCATGGCCACAGTAAAACACATCTTGACTTTCTTACTTTTATGTGGCATAACATTCATATAAAATGTCTTGCCTCATGTACAAAATGTCTGTCAGGCTGGACCCTGAGGTCATTTAAGTACACAGTCACACAGTCACAGCTGTGAAATTCATTTGACAGCTGTGACCACAACTAACCTGTGAATTGATTTGGGCATTTGCTTTTCTCGTAACACCTTATGTTGACTTAAAAAAAAGTGGGTCAGAGTAAAAATATCTCCAACAATTATTTATGGGACCCCACCCACCTCTACCATGCCTCCACCCTGAGAAAAATCTGCATTGCTCTGCAGTAAAAAGAGACAAAATGGAGAGGAAGCAATAGGGATTGAAGGGACAAGCATGAAACAGTAAGGCTGGGGGATGAAAAGAGTGTGAGGAGTGGGTTTATTACATAATGTTTAATTGACTGATGTCTGATTTTGGCTCAGTGTAGTTTTGTTGCTCTTTTGGCTGTGCCAGTATTACAAATCATAATGACTGGAGTAATAAATGAAATCAAGGCTTGTGATGGTGCAAGGAAAACTAGATTCCAGTTGCAGCAAAAGGGACATCATGGCTGCTCTGTATCTCTAGGTCTGCACGATAAATCCACACATGAATCAAAGCCAGCAGGCAGAGATCAGAGGAACCTGCTCCATCTTTTACTGTGTGCGTTTGTGTGTGTTTGTGTGCATGTCTATTGTATTAGTGTAAAAACACTGACTTTGTCAGGACCAGAAGTCTTCATGGAGACCAAAACTTGAACTAATTTCTGGTTAGGGTTAGGCCATAACTGGTTATAGTTAAGGTTAGGATTAAGGAATTGGGTATGCTGTCCAAATGAATGGTGTTATGTCCCTGGCCTAGGGGAAACCAGGGAGGTGGTAACATGTGTGTCTTCCAACTCCTCTCTCCAAAGAAAGCCAAAAGTCAAGTCAAAGTATACCAGTTTATTGACTTCGGAGAAGAGAAATGCCAAAATAATAAACAAAACTTCTGTAATGAACCTAATCTTACCTACTATAAAGAAAATAGCAAAATAAATGACAGAAAAACTTACCTAAGCTCCTAACTTAAAACAGGAGTAAAGAAAGGTGAAACAAAAATGGCTTCTCTCTCCTACAACTGTTACCATGTAACATTAAATTAGACAAAAGAGTATTACATATTTTACAACAGTCAACCGTCACTCTCTCAAGAGCAGCAACAAAGTTAACAACATGAATTCCACTTACCTAACACATATAACTTACCTAACTTATAACAAGAAACAACTAGAAATACTACCAACATCAGATTCAATCTACCAGAAATGGGTTTCTTTAGAGAGAATGAGCAAGAAGCCCTGAGTGTAGTCAGAGAAAGGTTTATATAGTCCAGGCCCCCATCACTTCATCCACTCACGATGAGCCAAGTCCTCTTCAAATGAACCAGTCATAGTGTGCCACCTGGTTGCTGACATCCACCTGGGAGATTGACAGTCACCCAGACACACCCACACCACACTCACACACCCACACCACACCCACACGCCCACACACATGCCCACACCATACTCACACACCCACACCACACTCACAAAAGAGGAGAGAATTACATATGATGGCAAAGCATGTGACCTAGGGTCATAACACCTCCCCACCGAAGATCAAACATTTCTTCGTAAAAGAAATGTTTGAAGCACTCAAAACAACCAATCAACATTTTCAACATCTGGAAAGAGCATCAGCCATGATGTTTTCCAAACCTTTTTTATAACAAATCTTAATGTCAAAGGCTTGGAGAAACATGGACCATCGCATGAGTCTCTGGTTGCTGTTTTTCATCTGCAAAATGAACACAAGTGGGTTATGGTCAGAAAAGACAACAGTTGGCACAGAACTTGACCCGATGTATACTTCGAAGTGTTGTAAAGCCAATAAAAGGGCTAAAGCCTCTTTTTCAATAGTACTGTAATGTAGCTGGGGCTTTTTGAACTTTTTTGAAAAGTAGCATAGGGGATGGTCAATACCATGCTGATCCTCCTGCAGAAGCACTGCACCTGCTCCCAGTGCACTAGCATCCACCTCGAGCTTGAATGGTCTTGTGAAGTCTGGAGCAGCAAGCACAGGGGAACTGCATAGGAGAGCTTTGGCAGCTTCAAAAGCAAACTGGCACTTTTCTGACCAATGGAAAGGTGACTTCGGACTGGCTAAGCTTGTCAAAGGTGCAACAACATCTGAAAAATTTTTACAAAAAGCACGATAGTAACCAGCCATCCCCAGAAAACGACGGAGCTCACGGCGTGTTTGAGGAGGTGGGAAATCAAGAATGGCCTGCACTTTGGCAGTTACTGGACAAACATGACCCTGCCCTACTTGTTTACCTACCCAAACCACACTCACAAAAGAGGAGAGAATTACATATGATGGCAAAGCATGTGACCTAGGGTCATAACAATGGAAGTCCATACAAGTCTAAATGTGTGTTTGTGTATAAGGATGAAAAAAACGTATAATCCTAAGGGAGTGAGGATATTTTGTGAAACTAAACTATGGCTAGTCCTCTAGCCAAACTTTCCTAGGTAGGGTTAGGGCTAGGCATTTAGTTGTGATGCTTAAGGTTAGGCTAAGGGGCTAGGGAATACATTAACTCTGAGTGTCCTCATGTTGAATGCTGTGCAAACGTGTGTGTGTGTGTGTGTAGTTCGGGACTGTCTCCTCCCTCATTATGTCTCTTTGCTTGCAGGATTGGTAGAGGGAGCCAAGACCTGGCATAGTATTAACCAAGAGTGTGTCTATAACATCATCAAAATCCCACTCATTCACACTCATCATTCTTCTGCACTGAACTGTAGTGCAGAGGAGAAGAAAGGCTCTCTTAAAGAACCCGTCATATTTTGTCAGCAGGCCTTACAAAAATTCCTTTTATGTTTTCCTCTTTCAAAATTTGTAAAAACTGTGTGCAAAATAATGCCTTATATCTAAAATTGGATTGTAGCTATTTGTTAGGGCTGGACTGGTGGGTTATGTATGGGTTTGAGTTGGTGTTGTGTACATAGAAAGAAAAAAAAAATCCTTATTGCAAGGATTGTCTGGAGCTGTGCAGAGGGTTGCAGATTGTATCTAAACCAGCTGACCTAGATTCCACTATCAGGCGCACAAAATGAGAAGTGCACACACACTCAAATATGACAGAACTATATTAACCTGTCTTACTGAACATCTTAAAAGAGCCCTCCTTTCCATCACTTCATACCTTCAAAGATCCAGCTGAATTGATCCACATACTTAATTTCATTTCTATAATTCTACCCCTTTTTGTCACTCCTGTGCCCCCTTCCTTCTCCTCTTCCTCCTTCTTTCTCATCTTAGAATCTTAACATGAAGCTCAAATCTTAAAATGCTAATTCATTTTTTCCAGCTTGCTCTGTTCACACAAACATATAATTGGATCCTGCCCATTAATAAAAAACTTTTTTTGATCCTCATCATTCGATCACACGTCGGTCTGTCTGTGACATGAACTGACCTCATTCTATGTGTAAAAAAATACGAAAGAAGCCAAGGAGGACGAAGAGAAGGTCATCTCATTAGTGTAGAAATGTGTCCAATACTAAGGTGATGTGGGAATCAAATGGCAGCACAATCAAAGTTTCGACATCTGCCCAGTTCATGTGAAGTCAGTGGTTTTCTTGATCATAGTATTGCTGTGTACTCACCTGCTGCATTCTAAACTGTGGTGGAGGATGAAAAGCTCAGTGAAGCAGATGCTGTGTGACATTCAGTTTCATGTTTAGACCTGGGCATAGGAGCCACCTTGAGCTGGAGCAGCTAATTTGGTATAATAAATCATCGGCTAGCCATGATGCAGTGGTCAAATTTGGCCAAATTTGATCAAATATGAATTATTTTTCAACATAATCTCCCTTGCAGCTGACTTCTAGAATCTCAAAAAATCCTCAACAATTATTTCCACTGCAAGGACTGCTTTTGTTTTTTTGTTTTTTATTGTTATTTCTAACATTATATACAGTATTTTCTTGAACCAGTATTATTTTTTCAAGAGATTAGGTACATAGTGAATACAACACAATAAATAACTAAGCTGTTACCCTCTTCAAGCTCGTGATAGAAATATTATAAGACGTAAGTATTCAATTTGATCAAAAAGATCACCAAAAGGCAAGGAAATAAATATATAAACATTATATATATATATATATATGCAAGCAAAGCAAAGCAAAAAAAACCAAGGAATGGAGGAATAAGATCTAACCCAGATTCATTACATGTTCGAGAATGTGATATTACCTAAAACAAAGAATCAAAAGAAAAAAAAATGGCCTTGTTAAAAATGTCCACAAGTTTACCATTTGATATTAATATGCCCACTTAGGTCATATTTTTTTTCACATAATTTCAGATTTCCCTTTACTTTGTAAGTTAAATATTTCATCCGGACATGTTTTCTGAAGCCACTTTCTTCTTAACTTAATATCCTTCATCACTCTTATTTTTCTTTTTTTTCAGCCAGTTTACCATAATAGCAAAAAGTCTGTGTACAAATAGACAGCATACTTTAAAACTGTAATCATTTTATTATTAATTATAATAACGAAACAAAACAAAAGGATATAACAACCATTTTAAAGTTTGCTTTTCATTCGGACATAGACTGGCTCAAAGTTGTGGACCCACAGTCCTAACAGCACTGTCTGTCTGATGAACAGTCAGACGTCACTATGTGGTGACGAGCACAGTGGAAGGACATCTGGACATTATGTCAACTTTAAGGCTCTCCCTACTCCTTTTCAATGAAACTGTTGGCTGAACACATTCTGATTGGTTAGCTGTGTACCTGCCAGAGGCAAATCTTTAAAATGCTTTCTTGGTCAGAGGAAGTAAAAGCTGTAATATCTCTCAATTCTGTTCTGTCACTGATATACTCAATACAAAGTGCATCTGGGAATGCTTTCAAATGTATGGAAAAACCACTTAAAGGTTTCCATTTGTGATCATAGTCACAGCAAGAGAAAGAGAGAGAGAGAGAAAGAGAGAGACAGAGAGCACCAGATGCTGTGTGGGAGGGTTACTTAATTGATGATATCACACCTCTTTTTTTCCTTCTTTCTCTCCCTTGTTCTTGTTCTCGATCTTTCCTTCTCCTTCTTTTCCTTCCAATGCATAATGACACGTGCACACAAAAACAAACACACACAGGTTTGTGTAGCTGTTTTATTAACTATTAACACTTGCGCACACCATATTTGCCCTGTCACTGTCATGTTCGTGCATGACACTCTGCCCACATGCCTCTCTGCTTCGTTCTGCACACCTCGCGCTCCCTGGGGATGACTGAAGTCCCATATGGTCCTCAGGGCCCACTGCCCTACATGTTTTAGATGGGACGTTATCAGGCTGACCATCAGACCGACAACCTGGTTTGATAACCTGGTTTTCGAGACCAGTTTCCCAAGACAGTTGGGTCTGAAACAGACAAAGAACTGGTCCATTGTCCTGTGATCATGTGTCGGATGGATATATACAGGGGCATGATGGTGACTGCCTGCTCATTGCTCCTTTGTTGTCTCCTTCAGGAGGGTGAAAGGGATGCAACTCCAGAGAATGACTGACAGGAGGCTCAGACCAGACTTTAGGGTGAAATGCAGGGTTTGGGCGTAGCACCACCCAGCAGAAAATGACAGCACTTTTTATGCGCTCAGAAGGTACAGAGTTCTCTGATTCCTTCTTGCGGGTACAATGGCTAGCAAGAATGCTTCTTTTAGAGAGAGATATTTCCGTCCAGTTATTTCAAGGGTTTGAAATAGCTCCTTCTGCAGCTGACAGTACCAGCTCCAAGTCCCATGGGGACAGCTGGTCTTCTGTGGTAGAGAGTAATCCTACAAGTGCATCTATGAAACTGGGAAGTGATGTCACAACAGCCCTCTGTCAGTTTCCTTGGCTCAACCTAGGCAGCCTTTATAGCAGCCATTATTCCCCTCAAAGTTGAAGGAGACTTGCCTGTCTCCAACATTTTCCTGGAGGAATTGAAGGGTGTCATGACCTGTGCAGGAGAGGGGATCCACCTGCTTCAGGCTGCACCGTGTTTGAAAAGCTCTCCAATGGTAGGAAAACATTGTCCTTGTTGATGGACCCCTAGAACCTTGCAGAGTGTTAATTGCTGACTGGGCAACCCCATCCTATCAATTCAGTCCTCTTAGGGACCAGGCTCGAAGTCTGAGCTCCTGAGGAAAGGGATGACAGAGAGTCCCTTGGGCTTGAGACAAGAGGTCTCGCTGTACTAGAAGCTCCCAGGGTTGTCCTTGAAGGAGGGAAGCAATTACTGAAAACCAAATCATCTGGGGCCAATTCGGAGCCACCAGGATGAGGCTGACCTCGTCTGACTGAACTCTGTGTAGGAGTGGATGTAAGAGAAGGAAGACATACAAACGGGCCCTGAGGCAAAGGATGTGCCATTGCATCTGTGCCGATGAGTGGATTGTCTCTCTCTCTATATATATATATATGGAGAAAAACAGGGGACAATGAGCTGTTTCCCTGGAAGTCATCTATGGCCACCCTAAAGCAATCCCAAATACTGGCCTGCACTGGTATTGCAATGCTTGGGCCACCCAAGCATTGGAGATTTGGCAAACAAACGGAGGCGATGGCTCTCCCTCAATGCAAACCAGGATTAATTTGGCTCTGATTTCATTTCTAGTTTGTGATCTCTTTCATGTTTTTATGTTATATTTTTCTTTATTCTTTTTCTTCCTCTTCTCTGTGATGAACTGGTGTTATATTCAATGTTACTGACCAAAGTGGCTTGAGTCATCATTACATTCAGGTATTCAGTGAGTTCATATGTTATGTCTTTCTTGCTCCTCTATTGACACATTTATTAGTACCACACATCAAGTTACCTTGCCCATAACAAAATAATTGAATTAAATGTGGACTTTGAAAACAAAGAGCTGGAACCAGAGGGAGATCAGCCCCTCATTTGTCTTTACTCTCTCTCTTTTAGTGTTATACATCTCGTACAAACTATTTAGTCCAGCATATAAGGAAAATCAGGTAAGAAAGATGTAAACTACATATCTACCACTCTTCTACCTTTACTTTCTTTGTGATTAGTGCAATTGATGTGTATATAACAGCATGATCTCATCTAAAAGCTTATGAGCTTTTTTCTGAATTTCACATTTTTGACCTTGTGTGGCCCTCAACTTGGACACAGTTCTTAATATTAGCACCCCGGTTTGACACCCCTGGTGTATGGTGTGTCCATCCACAAAAGAAACTTGAAACTGCAACATAATAGTGTTGTCACTATTGCAGAATTTACTCCAGAAAGGAGGAAGTTAATGCATCTCTTTTTGTATATTCATGTGGTAACAAAATGTACTAAAAATGAAAAACAAATGCATGTATTCTGTGATCTGTGTAAAGTCACTTGAAATTGCTGCATCAACATGAGCCTAGACCAATTATTTGCTTTCTTGGCCTCTTCTTATTCTCTGAATCCAGAATCCTGTTTATGCTGAACTAGAAAAAGCATTAGAAAATGAGTCTAATTAATTAGACTCTCATTTGTATATGCAAATGAGTGTCAGTAAAAAAATAGACTCTCCTTTAGTGAGCCTCAAAGGGAGACATTGAGGCGTAATCAGGAGGTTTGTTCAGCTGTGGCACTAATGAGACATATTTGGCCTAACGAGGGAGCAATGCCCTAATTTGTTTATGCAAATGACATAAAACAGTGCTTGTCCTTTTTGGTGAATCTGGATAGGGATCAGTCACATGCCTCTGAGCGGTGTTACCTTCAGGGTTTAGTTCACATTGGCAAGGTGATGTAGCGGCCTCACTGAATTGTTTTAGTAGGTTAATTGGCTTAATTACCCTAATGTAGCTCATTGAGGCAACAACTCACTGTCACTGTGCAAATATTGCGCAGTAACGAGGAATGAAAATCAAGTTTTCAATTCGTTTTGCTGTAATATAAGATAACGCACTCAAATATTCATGTTATGTGTGTCTAGCCCAGGCAGCCAAAATAATTGTTACCTATACTGTACATTTACTGTGAACATTAACTTCCACATTATCCTCCAGTTGCTCTGCTCCACTGCTTCTCATCAGCCACACACTCACAAACACATTCACTCACACACTGCCTCTTTTACAACCACAGATAGAAGCACAGCATTCGTGTGCATTCATTTTCTCCGGTTTTTGTATTGCTCATTTACACGTCAAGTCAATGATGTCATGTTGCCATGTGGGGAGCAGGCGGCTGGGCGCCCTCGGTTCTGTTTTATCAAGGTGAGTCTGCTGCTGCTGAGAGAGTCTCGGAGAGTTTGTGGAAGAAGGGGGACGGGGGGAGCGGGAGCAGGGGATTCATGATGCACAACTAATGCAATTAGTAGGATAAAGCCAATCACATCAAGAATTCCTTCCAAATAAAACATATTTCAGTCATAATAATATTGTGAATAAAAGCCCATATTTTCACATATGTTATTTTTCGGGGTTTAATTAAATAGTGAAATACATTACAAA
This sequence comes from Brachirus orientalis, assembly GCA_016785285.1. Classification (NCBI taxonomy): domain Eukaryota; kingdom Metazoa; phylum Chordata; class Actinopteri; order Pleuronectiformes; family Soleidae; genus Brachirus; species Brachirus orientalis. The sequence goes on from JAFBJR010000150.1 coordinate 931,810, forward strand.
ACGAGGTGAATTGGTTTAGTCTTAAATCTTGGTTGATGGTGTTGGGGGATGGGTAATGTGCTGGTTACCAATTGTCAAATAAACAAATGGATAAGAAGAGGTCAAAGCCATCCTGTGCCAGGAAAAAGAGAAAAGAAGAAGAGGACAAACAAGCAAAAGATACTGGTATGGAGCCATGTCATCTACACTTCATGAGTATGATCATGCATGTAATGAAATTAAATGACGTTAATTAGCATAGGCTAACTCGTATGTTTGTTAGCCTCCTGTTATACTGCTGGCGACAGCATCGATTTTCAGTCCAACTGACTAGCAAAACATATCTGTGGTAGACATTCCTGTGGTGCACTCACACTCACTCTCTCACATTCAGGGTATGAATGTGACTTAATTATGTGTCATTAACCTTATTTTTTTTT
>JAFBJR010000150.1:932491-999050 GCA_016785285.1 Brachirus orientalis
CCTCACCTCCCTCTTTTTCTTTCTCTCCCCCCTTTCTGTCCCCCACCTCTCCTCTGTCCCCATTTTCCTCTCACCCCAACCGGTCGAGGCAGATGACCGCACATCTTTGAGTCTGGTTCTGTCAGGAGTTTTTTCTCTCCACTGATGCCTAGTGTTTGCTCATTGTGTGAACTGTTGGGTTTCTTTTCTCTCTGTAATATTGTAAAGGTTTTGGTCTTACTATGTACAGTGCCTTGAGATAATGTATGTTGTGATTTGGCGCTATACAAATAAAATTGAATTGAATTGAATATCTAATTCATTTCACCCTATTGTTTGGTAAACGTCGCGTTAGGTCCTGTGCTGCTCAGTAAAGTGAATTATCAGTTCTGTAAGCTAATTCAAAAGACGTAGAGAAAGTGTACCCAAACCTTTGACCGGTAGTGTATATTGCACTGATATTTTCTGACATAGCTTTGTGAGTCATTTGGAGTGTGTTATGTATATAATTAGCCATTAACCAAGGAGGTTGTGTTATTCATTTGTTTCCTATTCTAAAAGTTGGATAAATGATGCTTAATAACATGTTTATTTAATTGTGCTATTCATGCACTGATCATTTATGTTGTATTTTAATGCAAACGCAGGGGCACTTTTTAAATATTTTGGAGCACCCTCTGCCACTAGCCAGGATAAGGAGCCATCTAACTTTACATCATGAAAGGCAAGAAGAGTCAGGCTATAGATGGGAGCTGTGCTATTTATTTTGTTTCTTGTTCAAAGTGTGGTCAAATTATTACACTCTCTTAAGTGTGTTATTGTATTTGTGTGATGAAAGATTTGTGCAATTCAAAAATTTGATTCTCTATTTTATATATATCTTATTCTATTATACGAGTTCTTTTTATTGTTGTTACTTATTTGTATTTATGACTGTATTTATTTTTTTTATTTAGCTTTTACTGTGTGTTTGTGTTGCAAATTTCCAAAGCTAGGACCGCCGCCTGCATAAAGGTCCATATCAACACAAATGAATGGCTACACATTTCAGTCCCCACTTCAGGTGGAAAAAAAATCTCATCTCAATATTACATCTGATCGTTATTACTCGTGCTCTGGATAGCCAGGAAGGCTGAATTCTGTCATTGTTGTTGAACAGGTTGCATTTCGTGCAACATTAGTTTGTTTTCCTGTCAAGGAAATTATCTGGCACAAGGGGACCAAGTTTAAGGTCTTTGTATCCTGCATTGTTGTCTACTTGTTTGTATTATATCATTGTATTATTATAGAAAACAAGTCATATGATTATATGACTTGTTTTCTGTTGGCTTGTTATACACTTTGTAGAGGGTAGCAAAGATGGTTTACAGTCAGAGGATAGTACATCATTGAAGTGCATAGTGCATCATTAAAGATAGCCTTAATAATTAAAATACACTTGAAGATGAAAATATTAGCCCCCTATTAAAATGTAGTTGTTTTATAAGTATTTCCTGTGCGCTGTTAAACAATTAACACAGCTTTTTCAAATATCCGTTTTTTTTTGCACACAGAAGTCATTATTCCACAAAAACCAAAAACTCTCAGGGTCAAAATTATTAGTCCCCTGATGCTAATAGTCAGTTGTGTCTCCTTTTTGCTGGATAACAGCCTGCAGTGGTTTGTTGTAGTTTTCAACAAGTCTCTGACTCATCTCCTGAGGAATCCCAGCCCATTCTTCTTTGGTAAATCTCTCAAGCTCCTCCAGATTTGATGGCCTTCTGACATGGACCTTCCTCTTCAGTTCACCCCAAAGTTTTTCAATGGGATTTGAGTCAGGACTTTGTGCCGAGCCATCAATAACTTTCACTTTGGTCTTCTGGAGGTAGTTCTTCACCAGGAGAGACATACGTTTTGGGTCGTTGTCGTGTTGGAAGACAAAGCGATGACCCAGACTTAGATTTGCTGCTGACTGCTTCAGGTTTTCTTTCAAAATCTTCACATATCCTTCCACATGCAGGGTCTTTGGCAAACAAACGCTGGGAGTAAAGAAAGATAGCATCACCAGCTCAGTTGGTTTTTTACAACTGGAAAGGAGCATTAGACAGCTTTAGAGAGCATGACACATACACAAGAAACAAAGCCTCAGTGCTTGCCTGGAAGGGTCATAAAGTCAAGGCAGTGTCCGAAATAGAATGAATTTGTCCAGTATGGACAGATCACTGAATGTAGAGAGTACCTCAATCGTATTTTGACTGCAACAAGCTTTTTAGGATACAGGGTATGGCCATGATGAAACTGAGTCTTCAGACAACCAGGGAAGTGTCCTAGAGCTTATGACACTTCTGGAGAAATTCGACCCCTTTCCACAAACCTACAGTGCTCCCTCTCATTCCAGTTATCTCTCTCCTGGCTCACAAAATGAAATTATAAAGTGAGCCAATGAAGTCACTTCTGCGATCATGAATGATATGAAGCATTCAAAAATGTGTGCAGTGATGACTGATGAAGCTCATGATGGTCATATTGAGCAGCTTGCTGTTTGTGTATATCATGTAGGGTCTGATGATACAGTTAAAGAGCATTTGATGATTTCTCTGACGCACTGGAGAGTTTTTTATTGTTCTTCATTGCTTCTCTGATGAATTATGAGGCTTTCACTGAGATGCAGAAAGTCCTGGGTTTAGTGAAGAGCGAGCTTGTTCAGCTTTCCAAGACTCAATGGGTCTGCCAACTCCAGACAGTTACTGCTGTTATTGCCAAATTCAGTGCCGGCCCTAGCCATTTTGCACCCCCGCTGTATTCAAACATACAGTATATCCACACTGTTAAAACTGCTTTTAGTCTGTGTCATTCTACTCCATATAAAGTAGGTGTTGAACAAATAAACTTTATTTTGACTATGACCTACATTTACTATGACAATATAATAAAAATAGTATTAACCTCAACAAGAACAATAATAATGACAACATACGTAGCAGTGATATCAGAGACCACATTCTTCAGTGAGTGGTGTAGATCTGAGTGAAGGCGAAGGTTCCTCTGCAGCAGCTTCTCTGCAGCTGACCCTGAGGGCTTTGACGGCCTTTTCATGATGGTAATTGTCGCAAAGAATTGACTTCGTCACGTCTGTTAATATCAAACTGCTGCATGAGATGTGCACTGATAAGTCGCCCCCTCCCTCTCAGCCCTCTCCCACCATGTACGCCGCAGGTCAGTTTCAGACCAGGTCAAACCAAATGACAAACAACGGGGAGGGGGCGGGTGTTGTTGTTGTTTTTTTTTCTGTATTTGTTCATTTTTTATTTTCAAGGCAGAGCACGAGGAAAGGGCGCCTGTTGGGGCTCTAAATTCTAACTATTATTTAGACAACAGAACGTGATGAGAGGGAGAGAGAAACAGCAAGTTATGGTGATGGCAACAACCGTTCTTTTAGGTGTACTGAATCTTTTCCATGAAAACATTCATTCAGAAGATTTGCTCACCAATCCGTGCAGTTCGTCCTGCATGACCGGAGCACGGACTACATCGGACTCACTAGGAGAACTGATACACAGCTTAACGGGTTGTGATTCATCTAACTATTGCCAGCTGTCGGCAGTGCTCTTGCTAAATACACCAGACTCCTCTGTTAAATGTTAAGATTTTAGGAATTTCCTTAATAAATATTGGAGATTAACATATCGTTTGGGGCGTTTTGGTTCTTTTAAAATGATCTACATTTCGGCATGAATTGGCATTGTTTCTGGATTTGCTGAGGGTGATTCTGACAGTTTAAGCCAATGATACACTCATACTAAGTTCAGTCAGTTTACCAGTATGTACGTGGTGAGGGCCGACGTGTTAAGGTACTGTTTCCTCACTATGAGAGGAACTAGGAGCTGAATAGGTCGTGATTCAGCTCACTGTTGCCGGCTTTAGTTAGGGCTGTCGCTAAATACAGCAGCCTCCTCTGTTGAATAATAATAAGATTTTAAAAATTTCCTTGATAAATGTTGGAGACGAACACTTGTTTAAACCACTAATTCACTCAAGTCTTGGGTTCAGTCAGTGAACTGGTACGTGGCGACTCTCTCAGTAAGTGAATGAATCGCCTGATAAATTCGTCTGGGAACTGTTTCTCCCAACGAACAGATCAGATCATGTGATTAATTTGTTTGTGAATTGTTTCCTTCCAACAAACCAATCACCTGATGAACTAGTTCACATACTGTTTCCTGATCGGATCTGTTTCAGTCCACTGTTTCTGTCATATTGTAGGTTTCCGCAAACATGCAGCAGAAATTATGAAAGGTATCAGAGTGCTGCGCTTATACATATTGTTAAATCTTGCATTAAATAATCACAGAAAGGTTTTCCTGTGTTTGTTACACTATGACGTTTTTACATTATCTACCGACTTGAAACATACAATATCTTTACTACATCTATTAGTTTCTGAGTTGCCTGTGGTTGGTAGTCTGTTAGAAAAACGGAGAACTAGACTGTGTGTCTTTATGTTCTCGCTTTAAGTGTACTGTAACATCTTACACTGAATGCATTAGCTGGGACACACGGAGACTCCCTCACTGAGTGAGTGATTCGGTCAATATGTGTCTGACTCTGTACTGAGTGAACACATCACTTTCGCCCGTCCGCTGCCACTGGCTGCTGTCTGACTCGAGTCACAGCAGAGCTCAGCTGAACTGTGAGATGAACGAATCGCTTCAGTAAGTGACTCAGTTTAGTTTGTTTCTTTCAGTGACACACTAAAGGAACCACTTAAAGGTTTATTAAAAACAAGTACACAAATGTCTGCTGTCAGTCTGGCTGAGAATGGTTGAAGGAAAGTCCCCCCTGCAGCTGAGATGATCAGGTCTTTTATAGTGGAACCTCCTGTGCAAGACCAATCAGCTCTCAGGATCCACCTGGACACACCTCATTCAATTGAACATGCACACCTGCAACCCATCACACACTCACGTGCAGACTCATACAAGGAAAAAGGAACCCACAACCCTGGGGTTGTAACAAGCTCCAACCTGGTCTACTCTCGGCGCAAGGTGAAGCGTAGCTAGTCTAGTGGTAATTTGGCTGACTGGCACACAGTGCGCCCATGTCACCAACCCCTCACAGGCAGGTTTACAGAATGTCAGGCACATTTCACTGCAATTAATACTCACAACAACCAATATTTAATATAACTATCTGAATCATCACATAAATTTATATCTATATTGACCTTCTCGTCACATCTGATGTCAGATCAAAGGTGGTTGGCACGTGTAATGGAATTTAATTAACGCAGCTGAAACTGTGATGCAAACTAACAACTTAACATCTCTCTCAACCAACCACAAACAGCCTCTCATAAAATTCAGTGCATTCTTTGTGGCATGTTGCATGCTACACAACATAGCACGCAACATGCAGGGACAGCAGCAGAGAGCAGGGCAGAGGAGAGACCACCTGGCTGCACAGCTCTGTCCTTAAATGTTTTCGTATACTGTATGACATTTTAGAGGAAGCAGAGCTCTCCTTGCTGTCATAGAGCAATCGCCTCTGGAAACCACAGACAACTGAATCCTCTTGTAGAGTGACCGCCACTTGCTTCGTCACTGTGGCTTCCTCTAATTACCCACTACTGCAGTCTATATTCCCTGGTCCCTGGCCCTCTCTTCACTCTCAAAACAAGTGGTTTCTAATTTATAAAATTCTTATTGGTTGAAATACATCTTTATCATTTGGTTGCTCATCATTTGTTTTCTGCTGCGTATGACTGGAAACATCTGCAACAGACACTTAAACTCGGTTAATTCATTCCACTCTCTTTGAAAAACTTAGTGACGGCAACAGTTCGTGACTGTTGCACCTGCATTTAGCCTTTTCACTAAATTCATGTGACTGCTATGAATGGTTTAATATTGTTTTGTTGTTGATGTATCCCCTTTTGTTGTTTGTGTGCCCTGTTTTTATGCTGCCTCTTGGCCGGGGTTGTCATTGTCAATGAAAATTGGTTCTCAAATAACTTACCTGGTTAAATAAAGATCAAATAAATAAATTCAGGCACTGTCGTTAATCATGACACTGACTTGCATCCAGATTCACAAGAGTAAATTTAACATTTTTACATCTTACTGATGTTAAAGTCTGTATGTAAAGCCACTTTATTTTGAGACACTTTATGACATCAATAAAATCTGTATTTTATTTGACCAAGTCAGGGGTATGTTCTTTTAAAGTTCCTTCAGGTTTCCCCTTAACTTAAGTATCTTGTTTATTTGTATTGAAGATGTAACACTGCAGGTCTGGAATAGAGTCCACTCTGGCTGTTTCCACACACATGAAAATCACCTGGGGGTATTGTAAGGATCAGATAGAGTATAAATGTGTCAGATTCTGTGATATATTGCTTGATCTCTGTGGATTTAAAGTGCACAGTTAGCTCCTAAAGCTTAAAACCAGGTACGCTCTATACAAGCATTAACAAACAATTTTGGAACCAAGTGTGTGTTACTCAACTACAGGTGGCAATATGGCCCCTTTCAGCTTGTTAGTGTGAGGTGGTTTGTGGTTAACCTCTTCCTTCACAGGTTTGCTAGCGGCTGATTGGGGCCAATTCCATGTCTCTCAACCATCCATTAACTTCAAAATTATGAATTCTCAAAGCAGACAGGGTACATAATACAGAATACATTTGGTATCCTCATTATTCCAAAAATACTTCATTGTGTGATGCACGTCTGTGAAGGTTCTCACTTGTCCAGGTAAATTTATCTTTAGGAGTTTTACTGTAGGCAACTGGATGTGTTTTAGACATTTCAACTGTCATCCAAGAGACTTATATATACGGTATATATAAATATAAAAGAAAGAAGCTCCTCACGAAGCTTAAACACGTTGATTTTACCTATTCAAACCTGTTTTTGTTCTAATAATTCATGTCCAAATGTATCTGCTGTGAATACACTGTAATTAATAATTATAGAGTTGACTGCCTTGGTGGAATTGTTGAGTTACATACAGTATATAGTGTTGTTGTTTTTTTGTTTTTATTTTTCTACATTTTTTATCTGTTGTTCAAGTCAAAAATATGTGAGAAGATGAGTTATATTAAATTAAATCATATAGATATGTAAATATATCTAGGATAGTATTTAAGGTAAATTGTTTGACTAGTCAATGTTTGTCTCAGTCTGAAATACGTCACACAACAGTGTAATAATAATAAACGGAGGGTCCATCAAAACTAATAAATAAATAAAAAAAGTTTAAATATAAGAGTAATCAAAGTGCCAGAAACATTATCTGGATATGTTAATCTGACTTTGAGACATGCGATTTAGTACAATGTCAGTCAGACTAATATGGGTGACAGTGGATCGGTGGTAGAACAAGTCGTCTTTCAACTGGAGGGTTCTGTGTTTGATTGCTAATCTCTATACAGATGCAGAGTTTGTGAGTGAATGGGTGAATGCATAGGCATCGTAGCCATTACTGCAATATAAAGCCCCTTATTATATGTCTGGACCCCCACATTTACCATGTAAAATATTGGTGCATGATCACTCTATCCAGCCAGTGCTGTTTCCATTGCTTTGCCATAAATCCATTCCACTTGATTATGAGGAATACCCAAGGTACATGGGTTAATAAAGAAAATCTGCTCACACAACGCACACATGCATATGTATTGGTACAGTAGGTGAACCTTATTCTTATGTTGCCTTTATATTAGCCCAAGGTCATGTTAGATTAATGTTAAATTCAACATTCAAAATGAAAAAGGATTTTACTAGTATAGTACATAGAGTGCCAACTACTGTTTTTTTTTATTATCAGCAAGAATAAAATATTCACATCTAAAAGGTTTATTGGGAGTTTAGTGTTTTATAAATTGTTTAATGCCCAGTATTTCAGTAATTTGTCCATATAGAAATATTGCTTGGTCTTTTGTCTAACAAATTTTTAAGAAACAGCTGATGAAAAGACCATTGAGTTCAAACTATGTGACCACAACAACCTAACCAGAAACTAGGTTTAACATGTTATTTGTCATTTAGTGATGTAATTTCATACTGATTTCTTGACTTTTCAATCAATCAAATCAATGCTCCACCATCTCCATCTCTCTTAATTACGGGTGCAGCTTCCAAATATTTTGGTAATCGTGCATTCTATCGAATATTCCATCGACTCATCAAGTAATGGGATAAAACACTTTTATCCTGTTCCTCCTATTACTTTTGCTTTACTGCGTCTGCTCATTTGCGCTGTATTGCCTGTTTTTGGTCCCGTAAGCACGTTGTATCACACTAAAAAGAATCCGTGCGTAACGTGAGCTTTAAATTTAATTAAACAAGCCTTCGAGGCAGAGGGAATTCCTTGATCATTTTTTGTAATCGAGTTACTTAATACTCTTAATATACTGTAGGTGCTTGAGACTGAGATTGAGTCAGAGGCAGGGTCAGCATGGAGGGACAGTAGAGAGAGTTCTATTGCTGATGTGAGTGATGAAGGGTTCACAACAGTTATGAATAATAAATGGGATGTGGACGGTCTCAGAATTTTATGAACTTTTATGAAAATTGCCAACTACATACAGTATAATACTTGTTGGTGATTTTCAGTGATTTTTGACTTTCATCTGGATGTCTCTCTGTCCTGTGCTTTATTCATGACATAACCTTAGGTAATCTTACCCTTTCTGAAACCCAAATGTTAACATTTTATTGTTTTTATTGTGTTCCAGTTGAAGTTGAATAGCAAATAGTAGCATGACTTGTCCACTTCTCCCATCTCCCTTTCTGAACTGCTGTGTGATTTGTAAAATTGCCTCCCTTAACAGGATAGAACTAGCAAAGGCTGTAAAGCCTAGAGAAGGTACAGTGATATTCTACGTCATCACTTTATATACTTCATACTGGAAAGGTATTAAGGAATTATTCATTAAACATGCCAAAAAAACTACCCACTGAGCCTTTAAGTTTCTGCTGTACCTGATTTATCTTGCATCATATCTATCTCATGGTGGTGGTCAAGTCCAAGGCCATTCATTCACAAACAAAAATGGCATGGCTCAGGAGCAACTAGAAAAAGTGAGGAGAAGAAAAGCTTTCTACGAGAACTACGTCGAGTGAGAGCATGGCGACGGTTACCGTCCGTAGAACTGTTTACGCGCTGACACCTGGCAGCGAGAAGTCACAGTATTTGAAGGAAGGGGCTGATGAGTTCACGAGGACCAGGTGATAATGGGAAGCAGCCGTGGAGAATAGATCCAATCCAAAAATCCAGCAACAAAGGCTCTGGACTGTTGAGCAGCTAGAATCCTGCATCAGACAAGAATGGGAAAGAAGAAGGGAGGATGCTGCACAATGGTAAACATCACCCTTTTCCAACTTTTTGAGATGTGTTGCTGCCATCAAATAGAAAATTAGCTAATATTTTCATGAAATGGTAAAATGTCTCAGTTTCAACATCTGATATGTTTTTTATGTTCTACTGGGAATAAAATATGGGGTTATGAGACTTGGAAATCAATGCAATTAGTTTTTAAATTACAATTTAAACAGCGTCCCTATTTTTTGGAATTGGGCTTATACAGTATATACAGTATATTCCTATGTGTGTGTATATATGTAGGTGTGTGTGTGTGTGTGTTCCCTTAGCTATTTGGTTCATCGAAGACTGAGTGTGAGGTGGAGTGAGACAACAGCATGGCTGGCCCTCACTGATAAGTAGGTACACCGAACTGTGCTCTCTTCTTCTATGTAAATCACACACATGCGGGCACACACACATACAAGTGTTAAGGAACCTAAAAATGGGAGTGAAATTGAAAAAAAAACAAACAGTCTCTCCCTTTTAATTGGACTGACTGTCAGCCAACCGTAAAAAGAAAACAAGCTCAGTCATTCTCCTCCATGTTGTTGCTTGTTGAAGTATTGATAGACCGAGCAAAATAGCTCTAGAAAACGAAATGGGGAAGGCACAGAGGACTGGAGTGTGTATGAATGTAGTGATAAAATTTGATTATTCATGTGTGATGCATGCTGTGTGGATGCTTGTAACAGAGCGGGGAAGCGTAGGAGGACTGTTTCTCCATGGTGACTACAGAGAACGTGCATGTGCCAGACGAGCCAGCTGGTCCCTTGCTGTCCAAGAACGCAATGCTCTCACAAAAAAAAACAAAAAAAAACAAGAAAGAAAATAAAAATAACTGGCAAAGAGGTGGCACTTAGACAATATTTAATTAAACAGTAGCTCACGAATGCCCAAGAAATATAATTCGCAGCAAAGGGCATTGTTCAGCCAACCTTCTAAATGTGGCAATATGTTAGTTACAGATATGTTTCAATTAAAACCATTTTAATACATATGTAAAACTTTACTAAAAAATTGATTTACAATGAAATAGTTCCTCCATGTAGTGTACATATGTAATAATTACAGGTATGCACTAGCTTGGAAACTCAAACTGGCTGATGCCTTCAGTAGCCTCATGACAGCCGTCAGTCAACCCAGTCCCATAACCAGTGTTATCAATCAATTAGTCTATAAGGTGTGCTACAACTGTTAAATATAACAGCCTGTAGGAAATGTTACAATGTGTTAAAAGAAAAGCTGGACAGAGCTACTTTTGAGGCATTTTCATTCATGAAAACCCTAACCCTAACCCGGAAAATTAGGCCCAAACATTCCCTAGAGTTGCATTTGACTATCTAAATTTTGATTTCAGAGCTGGCAAAAGAATCTTTTGGGTGTAAATGCATCGGCATTTTGTCCAGAGTGTTTTTTTCATCAGCCCCTCTGTTGCATGTTCCCATTTTTCCCTGGAAAAACATTCACATTCAACATTTCTTGCCCCTCCCCGCGTTCGCTATTGAACAGATCAACCTGGATATGAATTAGTGCAAGAATTTTTAATGTTGCAGTAACAGTCAAAAAAGAAAAACTTTCTTCAAATGTACATGGTGTTAGAGAACAACACTTTACCAGCAAATACAGAGAAGGCAACCATGGATCCTGTTAGTTCTGCCACATCAGAACAGATGGGGAAAAGGTGCATTAAAAGCAGTATGCAGACACAGACCCACACATGCTGTGCCGGGCACTCTTCACTGACATCATTTTGTAATCTTTAATTCATAAACTTACTGCAACCCCTTAATCCACATTCTTGTGAATTATTGAGTGAATCTCTTAAACCACCTTTTTCAGGTGTAAATATCAGTGTATATGAGTACCCAGTAATGTTATTTGTTGATCCAGGAGCAAATCATGGTTTAGTGTATAGTATTTAAATTATACATGTGATTAAAATCAGTGTAGCTACGCCTCTCTGGTCAAACACCAGCTACTGCATTCAAATCTTGCCATAGGCTTACTTTGTCCATGCTTGCTTCACTGGTACTCTCTTTTGTCCCAACCAGCATGAGGCTCATTGTACCAAACTGCTCCACCCTTGTATAAATGCTAGAGCTGTATTTAACTACTAGACTACACACTGCTCCCCACTCTTCCTCCCTCCTCCTCTTCACACAGCTTCCAGCCAACTTTTTGACAGTTTCCAAAATCAGACATTTAAGCAGACGTAGCCTGAGGTGATTTAGTTACCATTTAATCATATAGTCCTGCAATGCAATCTACGTTCTTGCAGAGTAAATGAATGAACATTTTTCTCAACTAGTGTTGAATAATATTACATTGAAATTTTCTTTTAAGTGAACCTAAATAAATAAATGATCATTGGTTTCTAGGCCGTACCCCTCCCCCAACCACGTTTTATTTAGATCTTTGAGATTCTGCATGTATTCATTATTTAGTCTTTGTCCTTATTTGTGGACATGTGTTCTCTTTTTTAGAGGCCTTCACCCTAAATATGTTCAAAGCAACTTCAGCAGGATGTTTGCTTTCTGACATATGATGCCTCAGGATAATTTCTATCCTTGACATCACTTTAGGAGATATCAAATGGTGTATTCATACAGTACTTGCTGCCTCACCCAATCTGTGGTCACATAATTATTTCTCTGGTGGTTCTCATCAAATCAACTTTATTTGTATAGCACCAAATCACAACATACATTGGGCTCTAATTTTGTAGACCAGACAGAGGCCCCTCACCAAGGGGTGTGTCCAGGCGCATTTTGCTAGTTTCGTACACAGCGCAGGGTGGCGCAAGTAGTCTTCTGTCCCGCCTCGGTCCCTTCTACCAACACAAGTAGCAAAGAGAGGGAGAGAGGGCGTGACTGGGTTTAACACAGTCTTCACCAATCAAATGAGCTCCTCTCCTCCCCTTTAAATGCGCCGCAGCGAGGCGCAATGTAAGTTTCATTTCACCATGGACAAGGAGACAGCAGCAGCGTCAGGCGGCCTAACTTCACCCAGGTGGAAACTGATGTTCTGGTCCAGGAGGTCCAAGCTCGCAGTGGCTGAATATATGGTCACACAAACAGACCTCCACGGGCTGATGATGCAAATTTTTACCAATATTGGTAATCAGGTTTCCATACTGAGAACCGTTGCCCAGTGTAAAAATAAAACGGTTCAATGATGTAAGAAGAAGGGCCAAACAAAAGCACCAGTGTGGCCATGAGCTCGGTAGAGGACATTGCACCCTCCATCCTCTCAGCCATAAGCATCGAGGGTTTGGGTGGGATTAAGGTTTTCCAGTAATAAATATGGACAGAGCGAGAGAGAGAGAGAGAGAGAGAGGATGGAAGTAAAGACACAGACTTGGGAGAGAAAAAATAAGGTTAATGAGACATAATTAAATCATATTCATACCATGAGTGTGAGTGCACCACAGGAAATCCCCCAGCAGTCTAGGTCTATAGCAGCATAACTAAGAGATGGTTCAGGTTTCCCTGAGCCAGCTCCATTATGTCATGTTTATAGAACTAATGTGTCATTTATACAAGCAGCAGCAGAGATTTAATCAGAGCATAATAATAATGACATCAGTATTATTGTTAGTGACAACAACAACAATAATAATAATAATAAATAGCATCAAAAACTGGAACTGCAGCCTGCAAGATAAAAACAAGGTTAATTACATAATTAAATCATATTCATACCCTGAGTGTGAAAGAGTGAGTGTGAGTGCACCACAGGAAATCCCCCAGCAGTCTAGGTCTATAGCAGCATAACTAAGAGATGGTTCAGGTTTCCCTGAGCCAGCTCTAACTATAAGCTTTATCAAAAAGGAAGGTTTTAAGTCTAACTTTAAATACAGAGACAGTGTCCGCCTCCTGAACCGACATTGGCTCCACAGGAGAGGAGCCTGGTAACTAAATTCTTTGCCTTCCATTCTACTCTTATGAACTCTGGGAACTTCAAGTAAACCTGCGTTTTGGGACCAAAGTGATCTGTTGGGATGATAAGGTTAAATTAGTTCTTTAAGATATGATGGGGCCTGATCATTAAGGCCTTTGTACGTGAGGAGCAGGATTTTAAATTGAATTCTAAACTGCACAGGGAGCCAGTGTAGAGAAGCTAACACTGGAGTGATGTGGTCTCTCCTACCAGTTCCTGTTAGAACTCGTGCTGCAGCATTTTGAATTAAATGAAGAGTTTTAACAGACCAAATAGAACATCCAGATAGTACTGAGTTACAATAATCTTGATGTAACAAAAGCATGAACTAGTTTTTCAGCATCCTTAAAGTTGAACAACCTGATTTATTTCTCACGGTCTCATTGACTGTGTTGTGAATTAACAAATTAATAGTGCAATTAATGGTTTAATATTAGAGCTGAAATTCATATATGCAACCAACAGGTTGAGTCAAAGAACACACACAGATTTCAGAACCAGCTAGTCCAACCTTTTTATTCACTTTGTCAGTAGTGAGGTTTTATGGACGCAAATATAAAGCCTGATCTGAATAAATATATGTCACGTAAACATTGTCACAAGTTCACAAGGAGGGGCTGGACCCAGATGCAGGCACGGTCGGAACACTAGAGAGTTTTAACAGTTTTATTGTAAACCAACAATAGAAATGTGCAAGGATGTGGAGGGGGGTTCCTCAGTGGGAGCGGGGGTTACGTCAGGGCTCGTCCAGGGAAGAGGGGCACAGTGCGGGCAGTGCACAGGAGGGGAAACCGCTCCAGCAGTGACGAACACAATCCAGAACAGTGCAGCAAAGAGACAATAGGCAGGCAGTGAATATCCACAGTGGGAGGACGACGTCGGTTCACGTAACGTATTGTGTCACTTCCTGTTTCCACTGGTGTTACGCTGCGTGTTTTCTCCTGCTCTCTACTGCTGGAAAACTTAATCTAAATTCACAGTCTAGTCTTTGTATTAGCATTTGTTCTGTTAATCGTTTTTTGCCTTAAGCTTCTGTTAGCGACACCTTCGCTTAACTCTATCTCTCACGTAGATTCACACTCTGTGGTCTTCCTAGCTTAACAGTAAGCTTAGCAGCGATGGCTTCTCTCTCTCCTTCTCCCTCTCCTGCTCTCTCCTGTGTTGTGTGCCACATGTTTAGTTACTCCTCTGCCTCCTTTAGCGATAATGGTACCTGTAATAAATGTAGCTTGTTGACAGCAGCAGCGTCAGGCGGCCTAACTTCACCCAGGTGGAAACTGATGTTCTGGTCCAGGAGAAACCCGGCTCCGCACCATAGAAGCTAAATCAGTTAGCCAGTCCCCTGTAGCCGGTGCGGACCACATAGCGGTAGCATTAGCTCCCCCAGCAGCTCCCGCGCAGCCGGGAGATCAACAGGCTAGCTGGGTGACTGTCCGTAATAAGAGGCGTAGTGCTAAGCAGAAAAGCCCGGTTCACCACCAACCACTTCACACTTCCAACAAGTTTTCCCCACTCAGCGACACACAGGCTGAAAAGCAAACTCTGGTCATTGGTGACTCTGTTTTACGGAATGTGAAAGTAGCGACACCAGCGACCATAGTCAGGTGTTTTCCCGGGGCCAGAGCGGGCGACATAGAGTCTTATCTGAAACTGCTGGCTAAAGATAATCGTAAATTCAGTAAAGTCAGTAAAGGCTCCTCTCCTGTGGAACCAACTGCCAATGTCGGTTCGGGAGGCGGACCGACATTTAAATGCCTCCCGACTTTAAATCGGGAGGCATTTAAAGTTAGACTTTAAACCTTCCTTTTTGATAAAGCTTATAGTTAGAGCTGGCTCAGGGAAACCTGAACCATCTCTTAGTTATGCTGCTATAGACCTAGACTGCTGGGGGATTTCCTGTGGTGCACTCACACTCACTCTTTCACACTCAGGGTATGAATATGACTTAATTATGTGTCATTAACCTTTTTTTTCTCCCTTCCCAAGTCTATGTCTCTCCTAAAACACAACAACATTTAAAACACAACATTGACTTAAAACACAACACCAGGGACCTTTGAACATATTTTATGCAAGACTGTGTTTTTGTTTGATTTTGTTATGTCCAGGTCAGCTCCTGCAGTAAGGATAAAATACATTGTGTGGACTGTTGAGTGCATAAAATGTGCCATTGAAATCCATTCAAATAGCATTTTTTTTTTTTTTAAATCTCATTTCCATTAAAGCATTCAACATTGTTTTTTATATACAGTATATATACCTGAATGTCAATCTGGGCTTTTGTCTTGGAATTTATTATTTTTATTACTCTCCACCAGGTGGCGTCATTTTGGCCATATTTGGCATATGGAGGAAAAAAACAGATGACACTGTCACAATCATCATCGTCATATCACAGGTCTGTAATAATTCAACACAAAAAAATCAACGTCTTATGTAGTATATTGAAAATATTCATATTTCATATTTATTTTAGTATTTGCGTTCAATAATTAGGTCAGATGTAGGTGAGAAAAAAAACAGCTCAAAAAGTAGAATATTATAGTATATAATATTTTTTATAGCTCTTGTTTTTAAAAGGCACATGTTGTGTGCTCAGCAGTAACAAATATTACAAGGGTTAAAAAAAACAAAACAAAAACACAACATTAACTCAAAACAGAAAAAGTACTGTAGGTACACACTGTCAACAAGGACCGTCGCTTTTGTCTAATAGCATTGTGTTTTAAGTTAATGTCAGCATTGTGTTTTCTGCTTTTTTTGTGTGATGTCCTGTTTTAAGTTAACATGGTGAATTGCACTTCAGGGCTACCGTATGGTTGAGGCCAAGGCTGAACATTTTTAATCTCGGTGGTGTTGTCGGATTCTTCTTTTTTTGGTTAAATTATTTTTTAAATACTGATTATAGTTAATGTTATTGAGAACAGCTGACTGCGAGCCAAGCCTGACCATGCTCATGTGCACATGCAGCAACTGTCTCTTTCTTTCTTTTTTCTTCCTTTTTTCTTTGTTTAAAATATTTTACATGCTTCAGACATTTTAACTTCAGTTACTGGAATGAATTATGGAAATTTCACCTCTTCATGTCTTCGTGATTGCTAACGTCTGGCTCAAATGACTATAATATAAATAATTTGTGTTAGTGGCTTGACTTGTTCTATAATCATATTTTAACCACTGTCTATCCTGTATTACTGTTACATTTTGTGAAAGTTAACTCTGTGTTCAACCCAGTACTTCCTCTCAGTGTACATTTTTTGAATAAATAAAGTGTAACCATCTCATCATTTCTTCTCTGTGTCCATCTGAAAAGCTTTTTATTAGACTCCTTGAGTTTTTTTCTCAGGAGATTTTGTCATCTGAGCTTTCTGTTGATGAAGACATTTGCCGCTCAATATTTGCCCTCTTTACTCAGGGTGACCGCAGTGGAGTCAGTCTTCCAAACGACTTTTCACACCCAGTCTTGATGTGACAGGTTAAACCCGACTGTAAATCCTGTATTACTGGTAACAATTAAACTAACAGACTTTTTACTGTATAATACCATAATACAAAGAATATAACATTTTTGACCTCTAATGTTATGATACCTAAACCAGATAATGTGGATGAGGAAATCCTTTCATAGGCTCTTGTGATTTGACTTTGACAAAACACATTCATCTAAACTTCTAGGGGCCAAACTGAGACCTTGAAATATTCCCCTCATCAATTAAGCGCCATTCAGTGACACACTGCTTTACTCATTCAACCATTCAGCCTCCTTGGGCTGCTGTAATTGTTCTATTAATTGCTTTTCCACTCTCTTTGATTACAAGGTCAGCTGTGAATGGCTGGTGTACATGGCTCAGAGTTGCATGCTGCTGCTCCCCCTTTTCCATCCACTGTCCTCTTGGTCACAAAAGGTCTCAACCACTCTTCCCTCCTCTCCTGTCTCTTAGGCTACTGTCCAAGGTATCAATACTATGGTTGGTGGGATTTTCACAAACCTATTCATTTTGGCATATGAGTATATAACAACTTATTTTGGCAGTTCAGTCTCAGGAGACCATCGTTGCATGACTTGCAGTCCTTGCATGTGTAACGTGTGGTTGGGGGTGCAGTTAACACTGCTTGCCCATCTGTGTTGATGACACAGGTTTTGAATAACTCTCTATTCTCAGTCTATATCTCCCAGGTGTCTGACAAAATTTTGCAGGTATTCAGGTCCCTCTTACAAGGATAAAATATTAAGTTCTTTATAAAGAAATGTTCAAATATGGATGTCTAATCTTGTTTTTTTCATCTCTGTTTTAATTGCCGATAAACAACAAAAAATAAAACCGTTTTTACACATGAAACAAAATATATTAACAAAAATGTGTATCCTAACTGAGGAAGAAGTTAGGACACCCTACCTCCTAAAAGCTAGTGTTACCCTTGAAATAACTTCAGTGAGCACTTGTACCAGTCTCTGACATCAGTCTGGGGAACGTCTGTCCCACTCCTCAATGCAAACTTCTTTCAGCTTTGAGATGTTTGAAGGGTTTCTTGCACGTACAGCCTGTTTCAAGTCACACCACAGAATCTCAGTGGGATTAAGATCTGTGCTGTGAGTTCATTTTTAGCCAGTCCTGGCCAGCAGATTCGCTGGTATGTTTTGGGTCACTGTCTAATAGGGTCCAATTCTGCTTTAATTTTTGTTTATAGATTTTTCTCAAGCTCCCTCTGATGCACAACAGAATTCATGGTGGATTCTATGATGGTGAGCGTCACAGAGCTCTTGCGTAGATGGCACTTCATTCGGTTCCTCCATGATGGGTCGGTGTTTTACATTGCTGAGGCTCAGGACACTCACAAATTTTCAGTGGCCTTCTCCGTTTATAAGGATCTCAAAGGGGCAGTCGTTTTTACAGTCCTATGCCTTCTTAATGCTGTTGTACATCCAATGAAGTAACTTGTGTGCTAGAAAGATTTTGCATTGGGCCTCGATTTTTGTTTGAATTGTAGAAAGGTGAGCATTGTACCAGTACTGACTGGGGAGGCATTCTACACTTGGTAACTTCTAAGAATGAGTGCACAGTTTAGAATGTGGCATCTAGTGATTATCAGATCAAGTTCATGCCTGCTTGTTGCTAACAAACATACAGTTGCAATCAAAATGATTCACTGTTTACTAGCAAAAATGTATTTTTTTATTTCAGGTTTTTTCAATAAACAAATTACACATCTTCGTCATGAAATATATTTACACTTACGTCGTTGCCTGAACAGACTGTGGATAAGCCTCAGAACATGAACAGCGTGTCAGTTTCCCTCTCAGAGTAACCAGGAAGAGAAAGTAAACAAGGAAGTGATGTCGCTAGCAAGTCGACCTTGAAAATAAAAATCTACAAACAATTTTACCATTTTACTGCTATTTATAACTTAAACACATATAAATGGATTCTTTTAACGCAAACAATGACATAAATGCCTTAGAGGCAACACACTAGTGTCGTAGTGCTGGCTTGATTTAGAGGTTCAAATGAGTGGCAGTGAATACTTATTTTTGATGGTTATATGGTTGAGACTTGGTAGTCAATGCAGGGGCGAAGCATTTTCTCTTACGGCACCAACTCTAGACATCTGGAGGGTCAGGAGGTGTAGGAACAAAGATGGAAGCGGAGTTGTGGACTGTCTTTAAGCAGCGAGAATGCCAATGTAAACTCCAACTAACTAACTCCCACTCCCTCTCTTTGGTTCACTGAAGAGTCATTTTGCCTGAGTCCCATGTTTTCAGGTTTACAAGAGTTTGGGCCGCACCAGAGTTCAGATGACATTTCACACCTGCCTAGACGAAATGGACCAGAGTACTCTGGTGCATTTCTGGTCCGTGTAAATAGCTCTGGTGTGAAGGTGCCCTTAGTTGTGATGGTTAAGTTTAGGGTAGGGGGCCAGGGAATACAATATGTCTATGATGTGTCCTCACTAAGATACAAAAACAAGTGTTGCTCCAGGCTCTTTCTCTTCTCCCTCCACAGCTCACTTGGACAGAGTTCCTCTCATTACTCAACAGAACAGCCCCACACAAAGGATTTCAATTCAGTTCACTTCAATTTCATTTGTATAGCACCTATTCATAACATGCACTATCCCAAGGCACTTTACATGGTAAGGTTAAAACCTTAAAATTATCGATACGAATATAATTATAATTATAGGAAACAATCTTCTGACAGAACCAGACTCAGAGTGTACAGCCATCTGCCTCCAGTTGGGGTAGGAAAGAGGAGAGAAAGGAGGCGGAAGAGCGGTACGTAAAAGAGAGGTGAGTAAAATGAAGAATGGAAAGTGGAGAAAAGAGAAGAGGTATAGAGACCAGGAGCAGAATCAATAACATTAATAACAAGCACACTGTGGTGCAGGATCACCTGGTCTAACATCATGCAGGCAGACTTCTTTCGTGTCTGGTTCCTGGTGCAAGCAGTCTATGATGCCCTGTCAAGCCCAGCAAACCTGCATGTCTAGGGCCCTTTGCTCTCAAAGAGGCTCATTAGAGCATCTCCTTAGCAGCTGCCCTAAGGCTCCTGCAGATGGTCGCTATTGCTGGCGCCATGATGGTGCTTAAGTCAGCTGCTGACACCACTGTGACTGAGTCAGGTAATGGTAAACATTTAAACGTGCCACATTCACAAGAAGCACGAATGAAAATGAATGAAAATGTCTGTAACTTGACATTATGAATTTGGCAATAAAACCAACAAGCTACTAGCACGGCCAAAAAATATATATTCTGAAAAATATATTCACTGCATCAAAGAGTTACGGAAGATACTGTATTGAATTGTGGTCCAGGGAAAACATTTCTTTGTGTTTTTTTGAAGACCTCAAATAAGCTGTATTTGAATTCATCTGGCAAAAGAAAACCAGCAGGGTCACTTGTTCTTACACTTCAAGCCCCGTATAAGATGGGTCAAATCAAATTACAGAGTAGATTAGCTAGCTTCTCAATTTTGTTGATTATGGACATGTTGGCACTCCAAGAGTAGTCACTTTGTAGAACAATAACAAGGCATGATCCTTCTGCCATCACAGCTATAGAGTGAGTTTGTTACACTCTGTCTAAGTGTATAAATGCTGTATTGACAGTACTCGCCTTGACAGCGGAGTCTGTTCAATACTGATAACTAGTGTGGCCTCTCATCTGAAATAGGCCTTGACACACAGACGGGGATGTGCACACACAAGCACACACTTTAAAAGACACACCCTCCTATGCAATTAATCACACAAGCACACACACACTCATCCTACAAATTCTTGTGTTGAACAGATAGCAATTACTGAATTACTCTGCACTGGCAACTTGAATGTGCATCCAAGCTTTGCATCGTCAGCACCGGCTTTGGTTCTCCATTTGAAGACTTAAGCAGCCACACAAAAGCCTTTCCACACCAAAGACGCACAACAACATGAACAGAAAGCAGCAAAATAGTAACTGTGGTTCTGAGGGACAAGCATTACTTCTGCTCCACCTGTGTATGGTCCTC
This sequence comes from Brachirus orientalis, assembly GCA_016785285.1. Taxonomy (NCBI): domain Eukaryota; kingdom Metazoa; phylum Chordata; class Actinopteri; order Pleuronectiformes; family Soleidae; genus Brachirus; species Brachirus orientalis. Next base: position 953,263 of record JAFBJR010000150.1, read on the forward strand.
ATTTGTTCCTCTGCATGTTCAAACCTAGCTTGCATGTACATTCATGCAGAAACACACACTGACCTTTCAAGACTTCTCTTACAAAAAATTTGGTTTATAGTTTGTTCCATTGGTTAGGGATAGCTCAATTTTTGGAAGTGTGGTCATATTAGATACTGGTATACCGTCAGAGCCAGCTTAAGACAGGCAAACTAAAAATGGATTTTCTCTATGAATTTTGGTGCAGGAGCAACAGAGCAGTGCCAGAAACGACTGTTTAACAACAAAAGAAGGTGATTTATTTATCTTAGACTTAAAAAGACATAGATTTTATGAGGTGGTGCTTTAAATAACTGTATTAATTTATTAATTAATTCACAGTTCAATAAAAAAAAGTATATATAGTATTTGTTGCCCAAGGGATACAACAAATAATGCATGAATATGTAACACTACTAATATTGTTGCTTAAACAATTTTAGACTGGTTATAACACACAGTGAGACTGTCTCACTATTCAGCAAGATCCTGCTACTTCTAAAACCAATTAATCTTATAAATTAGTCATATGGTTGAGGAATTGGAACAAAATTATTAGCCCCCCAATGAAAAATGTCATTGTTTTATAAGTATCTTCCATAGGCTGTTAAACAGAGCAGAGTTTTCAACACAGCTTTTTCAAACATCCTAGTTTTAGTTTGGATGCTTCTATTATTTGACTTTGCACAGAGGAATGAAATTATTCCACAAAAACCAAAAATACCAGGGTCAAAATTATTAGCCCCCTTAGGAACTGACCCTTTTTATTGAGCCATAGCACAAACCACTGTTGTGCAATGATGTGTAACTTTGTAATGCTCAAAACTCTCCAGTAATTGTTTGAGCTGTCAGTCATGCCAAAAACAAATGAAATCAGTTTAAACTAAAGAAAAAGGATTGTTGATGCTCACAAAGTGTTTGCAAAGTTATTACAGCGTTTCCAAGTGTCAAGAACTGGAGTGAGAAGCATCATCAAGAAATTCAAAAAGCCACACAATACAGAACAAGACTGTCAGAGGTAGAAAGTGACATACAGTATTTTAAAGACTATGATTTGTCTAAAGACCTCAGAACAACTGCCAAGACACTAGTGAAGGACTTAGCCAAGTCAGGAATTGTAGTTTCAAAGAAGACAAATACTAGAACTGTGCACAGAAATGGACTGTGGGGTTGAAGACCAAGAACTCCCCTTCTGTAGAAGAGAAACCTTCAAGCCAGACTGAAGTATGCTAAGGACAACCTGGAGAAAGATTATGCATACTGTGTCCTTTCGCCCTTCTTCAAACCTTTGCTGTTCTCCGCCTAACCACACCTACAGACGTTCTACATATCCCTGACACACCCTCATAGGTAACACTCAACTGAGAAACCACTCCCCTAAATGGGAATACTACTATTCCATTTCATAGCTTTCAGAGTTTTGCCTCAAGAAAGTAGTTTTGTCTGTAGCAGAATCAGACAAGAAAGGAAAGCAAAAACCTTTCAATGTCTTGCAAGTAAAACTCTCCAGTTGCTATTTTTATTTGAGGACCGTTGACACATTGTGTATTGATGTTGTTTGTTCATTCGCCTGAATAAAAGGATCTTTCGTCAACCAGCTTCCTTTGAGTCTTTTGCCTGAATCCATTCAGTTACCTGCAAGAAATCTTTTGGAGGAAAACAACAAGAAGTTTTCTTCACCCAACAAACAGACAAAGCTTTTCAACTGGAAGCATCCTTTGATCAGATGAGTCCGAACTAGAGCTATTTGTCCACAGAGACATTACTCTTTTGTTGGAAAAAGAAGGGAGAGGCATATAACCCAAAGAACAGCGTCCCCACAATCTGGAACTGGGAATCTTGTCAAGATGAAAGGAACCATGAAGAAAGAAGGAAGAAAGAAGGTCTTGAAAGAAAACCTGAAGCAGTCAGCAGCAAAATTGGGTCTGGGTCATCGCTTTGTCTTCCAACATGACAATGACTCAAAACATACATCTCTCCTGGTGAAGAACTACCTCCAGAAGACCAAAGTGAACGTTACTGACTGGCCTGCACAAAGTTAATCCTTAAATCCCATTGAAAATCTTTGGGGTGAACTGAAGAGGAAGGTCCATGCCAGACGACCATCAAATCTGAAGGAGCTTCAGAGATTTACCAAAGAAGAATGGGCTGGGATTCCTCAGGAGACGAGTCAGAGACTTGTTGAAAACTACAGCAAATGACTGTAGGCTGATATCCAGCAAAAAAGCAGCATAATGGAAGCATCCAAACTAAAACTACAATGTTGCTAAAAGCTATGTTAAAAATAATTTGCTCTGTTTAACAGCACGTGGGAGATACTTATAACACAATGACATTTTCATGGGGGATTAATAATTTGTCCTCAAATGTATAATGTATAAATTGCAAAAACAAAACCTTATTGTAAAATGTAAAAACATATCACCATTTATTAAATAGTTGGTGGTACCTATATGTAGTAAAACTTTGATGTAGAGCTACTTGTGCAGGCTTAAAACAGCCCAACTAAAAACAAGACATATATTTTTAAATTGTTAAAAAAAACATTTATTATAAGAAATGTAGTCTGCCACTAGGGCGGCCAAATTTTGCTTGGCTAGAATACTTAAACTAGGTTGTAAATCTACAGCCACTTTCAGACTGTAATGTTGCTTAAAAAAGGAAAAACTATTGTATTTATCACATTTATGTAAGAGATGCATCATGACAACTAAAACCAAAAACCTAAGTGGATCCTAAGACATTTTACAAAAAAGAAAAGGATTATTTTTTATAAAAGACAAAAGGATTTTTAAATAACCAGTCCCATAATTAGTCCAAACAAAAAGTACTGAGGCTGACCGGCAGGCAAGGCAGAACTCAGGAGACAGGGTACTAGGGAAAAATAAGAAACAAAAGACCGAGCGACTGAGAGCATGCCTGGAAACAGGTATTTACACACACACACCAATCCATAAAAGATATTAGATTTATTTTTTTTAAATGTAGCACTTGCCTGCCAAGATACATTTTCCTTTTAAGGCCAAAAATAAAAATTAAAGTAAAAACAATTTCCCAGAAACAAGGCTCTTTTTACTGTAGTGATACGCATAAATGTAAGGGGAAAAATGATTACCAAAGCTTTAATTATAAAATTTATTCACTTGATACACAAAATCTAATTTTGAGTGTTTATGGTCCAATATGCAGCTTTCAGCCTTACAAGATAAGAAAAAAATAATACCTACAGTTAGGTCCATAAGACACTCATTTGATATGAAACAATCAAGATGTAATTAAAGTGTGGGCTCTCAGATTTAATTTGAGGGGATGAACAAAAATATTGCATTAACTGGTATTTTTATACATTATTGTCCATTTTCAGGGACTCAGAAATAATTGGACAATTGACTAAAAGGCCGTTTCATTGCCAGGTGCGGGCTATGACCACGGTATTTCCTGTCAGATCAGGCAGATAAATGTCTGCAGATAAATGTCTAATGCAAGGAAAATGCCATCAATCAGCTGAGAAAACAAAATAAACCAATCAGAGAGATAACATTAGGAGCAGCCAACTCAATAATTTGGAACATTATTAAAAAGAAGGAATTCACTGGTGTGGAACTCAGAAACACCAAAAGACTGTGAAGATCACGAACAAGTAAAGTGGACGATCAGAGAATTCTAATGGGGTGAAGAAAAGCCACTTTACAACATCCAGCCAAGTCAAGAACACACTTGACAAGGTAAATGTATCACTGTCAAAGTCTACAATCAAGAAATGCCTTCATGAATGTTAATACTCAACAACAGGAAGGCTGGATTAGATAGATAGATAGATAGATAGATAGATAGATAGATAGATAGATAGATAGATAGATAGATAGATAGATAGATAGATAAATAGATAGAACTTTATTAATCCCTTGGGAGTTCCCTTCCCCATGTGCTCAAAACTATTTAAAATATGATGGTACTTTTCAGTGACCCTTCACCAACCTGGTTTAAGTCATTAGGCTCCGCCACCACAAAATTCCTTTGGAACTACCATGCATTAGTATAAAAACCCTCCAAAAGGCAAAACCTAATCTGGGGGTCTGGCTCTATCACTCTGGTAGTGATCATGGGGCATCACGGTGCCCTGGTGTGGCTCTGGCCTCTTCTTGGCTGGGGATCCAGGTGGGATTAAGTATATAGCACTGCCAGTCAGGAAGCTGGCACCCCACATGGGTGGTTGCTCCTGCATGTCCTCTATGCCCCTGGGTCTGGTGGTCTTAGGTCCCAAAACACAGGCTTACTTGTAGTTCCCAGAGTCCATAAGAGTAGAATGGGAGGCAGAGCCTTCAGTTACCAGGCTCCTCTCCTGTGGAACCAACTCCCAGTGTCGGTTCAGGAGGCAGACACTGTCTCTGTATTTAAAGTTAAACTTAAAACCTTCCTTTTTGACAAAGCTTATAGTTAGAGCTGGCTCAGGGAAACCTGAACCATCTCTTAGTTATGCTGCTATAGACCTAGACTGCTGGGGGATTTCCTGTGGTGCACTCACACTCACTCCCTCACACTCAGGGTATGAATATGATTTAATTATGTAATTAACTTTGTTTTTATCTTGCAGGCTGCAGTTCCAGTCTTTGATGCTATTTATTATTATTATTGTTGTTGTTGTCACTAACAATAATACTGATGTCATTATTATTATGCTCTGATTAAATCTCTGCTGCTGCTTGTATAAATGACACATTAGTTCTATAAACATGACAAAACAGATTCTAAACTTGATACAACTGTTGTATATTTGCTCCTGGTCTCCCTCTTTTTCTTTCTCTCCCCCCTTTCTGTCCCCCATTTTCCTCTCACACCAACCAGTCGAGGCAGATGACCGCACATCTTGAGTGCGGTCATCTGCCACATGAGTCTGGTTCTGTCAGAGATTTCTTCCTGTTAAAAGTGATTTTTTTTCTGTCCACTGATGCCTAGTGTTTGCTCATTGTGTGAACTGTAAGGTTTCTTTCTTATCTGTCATATTGTAAATATATGAGATAATGTATGTTGTGATTTGGCGCTATACAAATAAAACTGAACTGAACTGAATTGAATATACAGGCAGGAAACTCAGCATTTCTAGATGTCCATGGGTTCCAGACTTGTCAGTCATTGCAACAGATTTTCAACCAAGTATTAAAACAAGTCTTTTATTTATCATGATTTCAATTTGTTCTGTTATTTCTGAGCCCCTGGAAATTGGCAATAATGTATAAAATGCCTACAATTCCTCAATGGTCAATGCCATTCCTTTGTTCAGTCCCTCAAATTAAAGTCCACACCTTCATCACATCTTGATTGTTTTATTTTCAACTCATTGTGGTAGTGTCTTTGTCCAAATACATGTAGACCTAACTATGTAAATATATGGTAAAATATGTAACCTTACACTCCTTCTCCTTATGTTGTTATTGAGCTTCTGTTTTGGTAGTAGGTTTAAAGCTTCTAGTTGGCTTCTAGCTAGATCTTTACCTTTAAAAAAGTCCTCCTGCTGAAATACTAACTCTGTGTCCATGGTCTGTTTTCCTGTAGGCATGGCTGACACAGGTACATGATCACAATTTATTTCTCCTTTGTTTTGGTCTAACATGCTGGTGCTAACCCCTTTAGCATTTTGTACTTCTTCTATCTTTCTACTGGAAGACAGAGATGCAACAATTTAAATCTGTAAATGTCAGATTTAGACAGTTGAGGACAAAATTATTAGACCCTGTTGTGTCCAGAGGGTGCACGCATCGTACAAAACAGTAAGGAAGGCGAAGGTAGACGTGCTATGTGCGGCGCTAAGTGCAGGAACTTTACTTTATTAACATTACTACAACATACATGTAGGCTTTTCTGCGATCCACTTGCGGTACAGAAGAAGGGCGAAAGTAAAGGAGCGCTCCCCTTAATTTGCTCCCCCCTAGCCTCTAAGTGAAGTTGTCATACCATACACAACATTCCTCCCCAGAAACCTTTAACCTCACTCAATTCTTTTAACTCAAAACAAGTGTTTACCTTCACACTTACAAATCATTGTCGTTTTCAGGGTTCAAACACACACAAAAAAAATCATCTGAATCTTTTCAAGGGGTAACATCCTTGACTTCTTTTACATTTCAATTCCTAGGTATAAATTCAAACATCAGGGGCTCGCCTGACTCTCTGCGGTCGAGCGCTCACTCATCCACCAACTCATTTAATTCATCTCCTTCCAGTTCAAGACTGGGTACATTCTCAGGAATTTCAGGAGGGTCATACAAATGTTCTCCAATCTCATCATTCTCAGTGTTTGTGCATTGACCAGAAATCTTGGTAGCAATCAGCAGGTCTATGTGCTTTTTGCTTGTTTGTCCTTCTATGTTTACCAAATAAGTAGCAGGACCTAGCACTCGCTCTACTACGCCTGATTTCCATTTCTTTCCTTCCCCTCCCTGGAAATTCTTAACCAGTACTGCTTGATTTGGCTGTAAGACTCTCAAAAGGGGTTTGTTATGTTTGACTTTTTTTTTTTGTCTTTCTTACATCTTGCAACAGAAAATGTTGGTGTAACTTGTGATAACCTGGTCCTGACACTTCTCTTAAGGAACAACTGAGAAGGGGTTTTTCCCTGTGGATGAGGACGGAGTGTTTCTGTAACTAAACAGGAAACCATTTATGCAAGGAATGTCCAGAATCTTTCTGCTTGTCCAACGACTCCTTAAGACAAAAGAAAAACAATGTCAAATATGGGTTTATGAGTGTATGCCTAATGGGCTGTGCACCTCAATAGTTAAAGTAATAACTATTTTTGTTGAGTTGGTTGAGAGTAGTTGTACACACTACACAACAGAAACAAGAAGTGGCACCAAGTTACCACAGTGTGTGTCAGCATCAGCAACTCACACCTGAGCTCTTTAAGAACCAACCTCTCAGCCACTCCGTTAGAGGCTGGACTGTAAGGGGCAGACTTGACATGTTTAACTCCATTGGATTCCAAGAAAGTTTCAAACTCTTTTGAGACGACCTGTGGACCGTTATCTGAAACGACCACTTAAGGGAGTCCATAGGCTGCAAACAGTCCCCTCATAGCTTCAACAGTAGCTGTAGCGGTGGTATTAGTCATCAATTTAACCTCTGGCCAAAGTGAATAAGCGTCACTAACCAACAAAAACTGATGTTTTTCTTTTTCCGCAAAGTCTATATGAATTTGCTCCCACTGCAGCTCTGGCCATTTCCATGGGTGCACTGGTGCTTTGTTAGGTGCATGTCTGTTCTTTTGACAGGTCGGACAGCAATTTACCATGGCTTCAATTTCTGTATCCAAACTAGGCCACCAAAAATGGCTTCTAGCTAATGCCTTTGTCCTAACAATGCCCAAATGCTCTTCATGTAGCTCTTTTAACATCCAAGGTCTCAGTGCTGTAGGTATTATTACTCTTAAACCCAGCAAAACACAATCTGCCTCTACAGTGAGTTCCCCACGTCTGTTCCAGTAGGACTGCAATTCACCCTCACTCATATGTTTTGGCCATCCAGTCTGTGTTAGATGTCTCACTTTAGTAAGTATTTTGTCTTTGTTTGTCTCTTTCTTTATACCGTTGGTTGATACAGGGATTGACTCCAACCACAACACTCGAAATTCTGGGTTGCTTTGTGACACCTCTTTCTGTAAGGGTAAACTTGATAACCCATCAGCATTGGCATGTTCTAAAGAGGCTTTGTTGACTATGTCGTACTGATAAGCTGACAGTAATGAAGCCCATCTCTGTAGGTGAGCAGCAGCTAATGTTGGCACCCCTGTCTTTGGCCCCAGATTCTTCACAAGTGGCTTACGGTCAGTTATCAAAACAAATTTCCTGCCATAAAGATAATCCCTAAATTTCTGTACACCAAAAATGATGCCTAACGCTTCCTTTTCAATTTGTGAGTAATTTAGCTCAGTCTTGCTCAAGGTGCGTGTAGTGTATGCTATAGGTCTTTCACTACCATCAGCCATTTGGTGTGATATCACAGCTCCTAGACCATATGCACTAGTATCGCAGGCCAGCAAAATCTGCAATTCCGGATCAAAATGCATTACATTATAACAGTTGAAGACACCAACTGTGCTTTAGACACAGTGGATGATCACAATGGATTTTGGTATGCATACAACTGGCGTTGCCCATTCACTATATTCCAGTGGAGTGCAAACTCCCATTACCTGCAACTTTGCTAACTGTTTGTCAACAGCTGAACTCAATGCATAAGGCACTGATCTAGCCTTACAGGATTTGGGGATGACATTCTCCATTACCCTCGGTTTTGCTTTTACCCCAAAAATGATGGTGATGGTGATCGTTGACTCACCATTGCAGAACTTGTCCCCTTGTCTGGTGGTTCTCTCATGACGCGTGTCTCGCTTGGTTGGGTACTTCTCATAGCTGGTCGTGGGCCGGCGCCCTGGTTGACAGATTCTTTGGTTTGACATGCTCGCTCAAGATGTCCTTTCTTATTGCACACTCTGCACTGAAAGTCTTTGTATCTGCACTTAGCAGGCGGATGTCCTTCTCGTTGGCAATGGTAGCACACATTCTGGCATTTGGCTTTTGTTTCGACGCGTATTGGCTTTTCCTTTGTAGCTGCTCACACTATCAGTTCTTAGCAGGGTTTACTGAATTATTTTCAGACTGCTGGTAGTGAACTCGAAATTATGCACAATGTCCATTACTTTAACCCATTTCAACTGTTCTCCATAAGTAGCACTTAACAGCTTAGTTCGTAGCTCTTTACTGTTAATTCCAAAAACTAGCTGGTCCCTTAGCTGCTCTTCCAGCTTTTCACTGAACTCACATGTAGTTGCAAGTCCTTTTAGCACGGCAACATATTCAGTGAGTGACTCTCCACTTTGCTGTTTTCGTGTACGGAATGTGTAACGTTCCCTTGACATTTTTCTTTCGCACATAAAATTCTCTCATTGCTTTTAGAATGTCCTCTAATGTGCATTCAGACAGCCTTTTCGGTACTTGCGAGTCTGTCAGTAAACAGCCCTTTGTTTCTCTACCTGGATTCCGTTGGCTTCCACAAACTGCAAAACGTTGCTCATACATCTTGAAAGTTTAATTGCCTTCATCGAAGCACAAGCCTGTCTCGCTGCTAAACACTGCCATCTTCTTGCTAATGTCTTGTTAGCATCAACGCCGTTGATGTGTGCTATCAGGAACTTTACTTTATTAATATTAGTTACAGCCTACATACATGTAGGCTTTTCTGCGATCCCCTTGAGGTACAGAAGAAGGGCGAAAGTAAAGGAGCACTCTCCTTCATTTGCTCCCCCTAGCCTCTAAGCATTATGGCAAGTGAAGTTGTAATATCCATACTTAATAGACCCCCATGTAAAAGCCAAGCAAAACTGGGTCTGGGTTATCGCTTGGTCTTCCAACACAACTATGAACCAAAAAGTATGTCACTCCTGGTAAAGAACTACCTCCAGAAGACCAAAGTGAATGTTACTGCCTGGCCTGCACGAAGTCCTGACTTAAATCCCATCGAAAATCTTTGGGGTGAACTGAAGAGGGAGGTCCATGTGAGAAGGCCATCAAATCTGGAGGAGCTTGAGAGATTTGCCAAAGAAGAATGGGCTGGGATTCCTCGGGAGACGAGTCAGAGACTACAACAAATGATTGCAGGCTGTTATCCAGCAGAAAGGATAAACAATTGACTATTAGCATTGGGGGTGTACTAATTTTGACCCTGACAGTTTTTGGTTTTTGTGAAATATTTTCACTTCTGTGTGCAATGTCAAATAATGGAAGCATCCAAAATAAAAAGGGGGGCATCAGATGGGTGTGTTATAAAAGCTGTGTTAAAAATGTTTGTGCTGTTTAACAGCACTTGGGAAATACTTTTAAAACAATAACATTTTGAAAAGGTGGGGGCTAATAATTTTGTCCTCAACTGTAGGGACTCAGAAATCATTCAAAAAGACAAACCAGCTGAAGATTAACTTGGTAACACGGAGCACAAAACCTGACAAAGCAAGGCAAATAAAGCCTGTTTCATTTCAGCATCAAATGAGTGTTCACATTGTATGTATCACGCATGAGAATTCTGAGCAGAAATAAACAGAGAACGTAAATGTCACACTTTATCAGCAATATTATATAAAATTTCCCCTTTTACAGTAATTTTAGTGTCTAAGCTGACTCTGAATACATGAAAAACAAATATTATGTTGTTATTTTATTTTACTATTTTGTAGCTGTATGTGGTGGAAATGAAATTTACAAGTACAAGAAAAGTATACAAGTGTAGGGATGTGTCTTTCTCTGTCTGTCTGTCTGTCTGTCTGTCTGTCTTATTTAAGTAAAATCTGTATATTCGTAAGTATAAGCACCGATAATGTGGGGAGACAGGCAAGCAATGCGCAGCAACAGGGATAGGATGCAGGCATGAATAGATATGTGGCATGATTAGGTAAGTGGCAAGGCAAACTACTGAAGACCAGTGGAGGGGAACAGAAGTGGGATACCAAAATAAAACAGGAACACATGACAAATGGTGGTTAAACTTTAGCAATACCTATTTTGATGATGTTGATATAAATATATATCGTACATTATGAAAATGGCAAAGACAAAGTATGTGATATGACAGTACAGATGCATGTGGGCTCACTATTTGGCAAGCAGCAATTCAATGCTGCTCCTTCTAACCAATGTGTTATTATCATTTTCTCCTCACTTTACAACATAGTCATTGATATAGAGAATAACATTGTGGTTAAACACAGTGTCAGATCATGACACAATTGTATAGCTAAACTGTATAAATTAATACAGTATGTTTTTATGTAGAGACCCATTATAAAAAAAAAAAAGACCTTAACTTCTATTTTCAGTGTTATGCTGCTTTTATAGTGACACAGTATCAGCAGGGAACAAAATGAATTAATAATTGCATGTTTGTGGTGAACACATTTCACCATCTGTATTTCAACAGACACTTGGTTGTTGGTGACCCATTTTTGCAAACGAGTTCAAGGTTGAGGAATATTTATCAAACAAGGCAGACAGTATGTCATTTCTCACACTGATTACAAGGAGAAGTGTGAGGGAAGGAAAACCGGCAGAGAAGGAGTGAAGGAAGAAAAGTGAGGGAAGATGGATGATTGATAGCTTTCTGTTACCACTGTTTTTTTGTTTTTTTCAAATTTTTCATTATTTGAGAAAGATAGTTTGCTCTGTGTTTCATTTAACATGCTTTCACCATGTTCCAGGGATGATGGGGGCCATGGAATCCATATAGACCTTGTTCCTGCTGCCATTGCTGACGTGTCTGTTTGCAACAAAGTGCAGCTTTGGCAGATGCAGAGGCACAAACTCGATGGTGAGAGGAGTTCAATTAGACATGGAACAGAATTTACACTGGGGACTTCTGAGTAATTACCAAAATACTGCTGTCTCTATGACCTAGTTTTCTCTCCCCCTCCCCTACTCAGTCGCACACACAGTAGGACAGAGAGAGGGATTGACAGAGGTGCTGCTTTGTAAGAAAATATTTTTTTCTACAATACTTCAGTAAGGTGTGTATTGTTTTTCTGTCTTTTACAATAGCATTACTTGTCCAGACTGCATCCAGAAAAGTAGCCAGATGTTTAGGGGAGTGCATGCTCAGTATCGGATGATCATGTTTGTGAGAATCTAAAATCACAATTGTGATGTAAATACAATTGTGAAGTCTTCTACTTTTCTTGGTGTTTTCAATGGTGCCATAGTGCTTATATATGAAGCTGCCTTGCCTACTCATTTGACAATGGTTTGAGTCTAATGGCCATTTGTTAAGATTTAAAGCAGAACTTTGCAATTCTGGTTGCTTCCCCTACAGTCTCAGAGCACGTATTTTAACATTTAACATTACACAACTCACCACTGATGCTTCCCCCTTCCCTTCCCTTCTCTTGCGGCCATGTGCATTTATTTTCCACAAAGCTGGTGAACACAAGCCTTGGAGCCATGGCCACCAAAAACAAACCAGTATGCTAACATCTCTGCTAGCAAGCTAACCAGCAACACACATCATTCATAAAAATGGTCGCGCAAACACATTTACAACCATAGCAAAAATGGAGAAATTGCAAATACACATAAATGCATAAAGAATGAAGATGCTTAGTAGTGCAACAGCAAGAAGGCTAGATCCGCATCCATTTTCCATTCTTTTATAATTTTTGCCATTCGGAAAAAGCCAGTCCAAGGTACACTTGTGTGTGGCCCCTCACTCGGTCAGACAGTCCTTTCCTCTTCCTCCTACAATGGTTTTCTCTGCTTCGTTTTTGATGATGAACATCTAAAATAACACGATTGCCGCCTTGACCTTACAGCTGGTATCTGGCTAGGCTGAGTGTATAATGCTGTGAAGCATCTCATGTGCCTCGCGAGACCTCCTGATTCTGAGGACTCCAGGTCGGCAGCCCTGATCTTGAAAGTCTGGTTTTCCACTAACAGACAGTAGGGGGCAGTGAAGTCAGCCCCCCACTCTGCCCATAACATGACATTTAATCAACACAGTGACCGTGAAGCTGTTAAATTAGGGTAAAAATTCTGCATAGTTTTGCACAGCATCATTTCAAAAGGGGCTGCTGTGTTGACTCACCAATCATTAATTCAACTTAAAAGCATATGTTTTGTTTGTATTCATCATCATCATCAATTACTAAATTAATCATCATCTATTTTGTATCATCAAGCTAACCAGTTTGAGTGCTTCAATAATTACATGTGAATATTCTCTGATTTATTTGCTCCGTATAATGAAGTTGGTTAAGAAAACTGGATATTTGGGAACATCTTCATTTCCAGGTTAGGGAAACAATGATCAACATTTTTTAGACCAAACAACAAATTTATCATCAAAAAATAATTAAGATTACTCAGTTATAAAAGTAATCGTTAGTTGCCGCCCTAGTTTTTGCTAACCTAATGATTTTCTTGACCTCAATTTGAAAAGAAAATTAAGTCTTTCCACTTGAATGACATTGCTTTGCAGCCACAAACTTCATTTGTTTCATCCTGCACTTGTCAGTGCTGCTCTATTGTCTCAGCACGTACAGATACTGTACATGCAAGCAGCTCACACAGGAGTAATATCAGTGTTTCCCACCTCCCCAACATCCTTTATTACCACTCCTTTTCTTTTTCACCCTTTCTTGTCATCCCTCCCTCATGAATAAACATCTCTTACATTCAATCAGTGCTGGCATGAAATGGCCGCACAGCCCCTGGCACACGCTGGAGTAATGCCGCAATCATTATTCCACTGCAGTGGTCCCACACAACCATATTTCACTAATCATGTGGCTCTCCCCTGGCTTTTGTTTGGATGACTTAAACAAATGATGTGGCAGTGAGGAGGGCCCGTGCGCCACAGCTTCCCCCCTGTTAACAGGCAACCGTTGACACGGACACTGCAAAATTAGCATAAGAGCACACTTGAGTGGTACTGGCAACTCTGACAGGGGTGTGCGGATTCCTCCCTCCCTCCTCCTTCTGTGAGGGGGTGGGGTTGAGGGTGGCGATGTAAATCCAGAGGGGGGCATCAGATGGGTGTGTTATTTTGGTTTTCGTCTTCCCTTCATGTTCCTCTCTTCGTCCCCCTGTTCTCTTCTCCGACTGCCAACTCCTTCTTTTCTCTGGGGTTTAGAGTTGAATTGGAAGTAATGAAAGATGCACACATGCCATGAGACTGATGACTGGGCATTCAGCAAAAGAGATTGAGGAAGTCTGTTTGGCAGAGCCAAACACATACATAGAGTAAGCACAGTTAAAAGTGACATTGAGTTTTTCTGTTTAGCAGAGCTGATGCTCAATGATCAGGCACGCAGTAGTAGAAATGCATTTGGAACCCAGTCATTGAAGATTTCTGCAAAGCACAGACAGTGTAAGCTCATGTTACTGAACTAAAATTTGCCCAAAAAAATGCAAAATGGAGGGCCTAAATGCCAAAGTATTTTATATGGCAAAAGAACAAAAACAATATTTAATAAAACATAAATGCTAAAGTAACAAAAACAATATTTAATAAAACATAAATACTAAAGTAACAAAAATAATATTTAATAAAACATAAATACTGAAGCAACAAAAATAATATTTAATAAAACATAAATACTAAAGTAACAAAAACAAGCAAATGCTGGAGGAAAAGGCAAAAAAGGGGGAAAAAATCTAACAGAAAAATACCTTTTAATACCACAAGAACAGAGGGTATAGCAACATTGACCAAGGAACTAAACAACTTGGCAGCAGGATGAAACTGAGCAAAGAGAACTGGAACAAAATGAAATAATTTAACGAATGACACTGGGGAGAAAGACATTAAATACACTAGGGAGACAAAGATAATCAGAAACAGGTGAGACTAATGCCTCTTTTCCACTACACAGTTCCAGCCTGGCTCGGCACGGCCCGACTCAACTCTACTCAGTTTGGCATCCTTTTCCATTACTATTGAGGTGACGGTAACTCTGGTAGAGCAAGTCCCCTTTCAACTATGTTGTGGGTTGGAGTCCCGGCCTTATGAACCAACTAGATAAGTGATAGATGTGCTGAATGAATGGGTGAATGGCAAAAACTGTGATGTAGAACATAAGTTACAAACCATTTACAGTATCTCCTCATAGCACAGCTGCACAAAAGTGCTGTGACATTATTTTATATGCAACACGAACACACAAACTAGTGAAGCAGTTCCTTTTGGTGTAGTGAATCATTAGAATCATTTCATTAAAATAATAATAATAATAATAAGTCACTAAACTGTGGGAGGTGTAAAATCACCAGACTCCTCTGTTAAATATTGAGATTTTACAAATTGAATTGTTAAATGTTGGAGATCAACAAGTTTTCAGGATTTTTGATTTACATGATAGGATGACTGCAAAGATTTAAGAACTTGAGAATAGCTCTTGGTATATTAGTTGAAACTGTGGCCTGATTAACTACCACTGGTGCACCATTTTGTTGTGAAATTCTCTTTATTATCATTATCATTATTATTATTATTATTGTATTCTATCATTTAATAATGACTGTGATGGGAATACGTAATCTTAAATTCAAAGGAGGAGGTGATTAAGATGATGATGCTTATTTCTGGTTTGCCTTTAGAAATGTCTGAAAATAGATTGACAGTAGTGCTTCATTCAGAGAAGTTGATCAAGCAGCCTGAAGAGCCAGTGTTTGGTCTGTTCACATGCCTTTCTCCGTCCCCATTTCTCACATCTCCAAATCTTTCATTTGCCTTATCTTTCCCTTCTTTAATCACAGCGTATGATTGTGACTGATGTGTTCCCTTTGAGAGAACATTCTATTTGAATTCTATGAATCTGCTCTCGCTCGACTTACAGACTCCTCACAGTGGGACAACAACTGAAAACACCAGAAGAATACTTCTCCAGACACACACCTGGAGACACATTGTCAGCACTTACTGAGCTAAATGTGAGGGAGACACTGAGGGTGAGTGGTAGAGTGAGCCGTCTTTCAAATGGAAGGTCTTGGGTTTGAGTCTTCTGATGGCTGTGATGGGTAAGAAAGGTGTGATACAAAAACACTGCAAATAAATGTGCTGTATGAAGGTGTGAGTAAATGGGTTAGAGCAGCTTAGAGCGGTCATCAAGACTAGAAAAGGGCCATATAAATACAGAGTATTACTCTATTACTCTCACAAAAACATGGGGGGTAAACAAAATAGTACTAAAGGCTCACTTTTTAAATAAATTATTACATTTTAAACAGTCTCATACTTTACATTCACACATTCTATTTATAATACAGTCATATTATTATTGTCATAGAATTTAAAAGGTCATATGTAATGCTCCCAATTTCCCAATGTGGGGAATTTTGTAATTGTGAGTCTGAAATCTTTACCAACTGCAATATCTTGAACATCTTCTGCAATATATCTATATCACTTTATCTCACTTTCAAGGGGGTCCTTTCTGACTGAATAATTAAATTACTAACTAACTCTCCCACACCAGCCAGATCCAAAGAGAAAATTAGAGTTTGCTGTTCTACTGCTGCCTCGTATGGTAAGTTTGTGTCACTGAGGTAGATCAAGGATTTCCAAAAACTTTGGTGTGGGCAGTGAGCAGTTTACAAAGCATTTCAGTTTCTGGTCAAGTCAAGTCAACTTTACTATATAACCATCACAAACACATTTTGCCTTTAAAGGGCTTTACAGTTTGTACAGCAAGTGACACCCTTTATCCTTTAGCCACAGACGGACGGACGTGCAGTAGGTGTCACATGTACAGAGACAAGTTCAGCAGATTATAAACAAAACATCAAATATTACAGAGAGAGAGAGATAAGATAAGAAGACCGAGACCAGGATGATTCAATAATCATTAACATTAACAAACATCATCGTCTCATTCAGGGCGTGACATGTGCTGTTACCATCTGGGGTTGGTTACAGCTCCTCACAAAAGGACAAGCCGTTGGTGAAGGGTGGATGAGAATAATTAACCTTAGCAGTAATGAGTAGCTATATAATATATGCTAATGGTTGTAGTTGTAATATTTTTCGATGCGGTGTTGAAGCTCTGGAATCATGGAATCAGAAAACACTGTCTAACTGAGAGCAAGTGGCAAAAATATTCTGGATATTGTAAATATACAATAGAGCCCTTGTTGGCGGGACCTGAGCCTCCAGTTACAAGCCCAGTTCCCTTCCACTTGACCATGGTGCTGCCATAGGTAACAACCTCTCTGTCCGTAACTTAGACTACCACACCTAAAAAATCCAACCCGAATTATCCCTTTAAAAGGCAGCAGGTATTCTGGTGAGACAAGGACAGGGACAAGGGAAGGAGTGATTGCGGCCACCCAGACAGGAAATCGAAGGGGAGCACTCTACGCGTGGAGGGTGGAGGATTGGGGGGTTGAGGAAAAAGGTGCAATTTCACGAGCCAAATTACTCGTCGGATTGAGGAGAGAAAAATGTTGCAGCAATAGCAGCACCAGGAATGAGATGCAGAGATGGGGGCCTGGATGGAGGAGGGATGCATGCATGCATATGTACACAGAGCAACACCCTATTTCTCTGGTGCCATACAAACTCCCCAGCCTCTCCTGCTGAAGACAATTTTTAGTTTGTCTCTGATTTTTTTTTTTTTTTTCATCAAGTTTGTTTTATGATTTCTAAGTCTGTGACTACAAAATATTGATTGGATTGTGTAACATGTTCCACTGCAGCCTACTGATTTCTCTGTGTGTGTGCGTGTGTGTGTTTGTGTGTACAAATGAGAGGCTGTATCGGCAGGCTGAGTGCACTGAATCATTAAGTCCACAGTGCCACTGTGCCCATTGCCTCATTGCACCTAATTAAGCCCCCTTTGTTTCCTATCAATTAACATTGTAATTAAAACTAGTCGCGTTCCTGTTTACCCAGACTGTGCTGATTCAGGGGGGAAAATAATGCACCAGCAGTGATGTGCAGGAATTTGGCGGACAAATGCACACATGCAGTGTATGCGGATATACTGTTTATATGGTCACAAAGCAATGTAAATACACAGTGAACATGCCTGTGATATATTATCAGGAACATCGAAGCTCAGCCGGGCCTCTCATCTCAGGATGCAGTACATTCAATGGGGGCTGATGGAGCTGGGAAAAAAAGAGAGGGATCCATGGGTCTGTGTGTGGGTAATAAAGGAAGACAGGTGAACCTCTGTTGTACAAATTCATTGGATTCACCTCCCAATAGCACATACTATTCATGGATTCCTCCGTTCCTCAGGTGAACGGATGGAAAAGTAGAGAGTAAAAGACTTTTCATCATTCGTGAAAGCCACACACACACACGCGCACACAGGGTGTATATTTATATGCCTGCACACATGATGGGTACTCTCTCTGTCCCACCCCCACCTGTCCATACTCAACACACCAATATACATCTCACCCAAAAAATATACACTCCTGTTTCCATGGCAACTAACCATAGAGCTGTAAAGCAGCAGGCAGCAGGCAAAATCACCGGAGTGAGAGGCGTACTGGTCTGTCACCTCTATCTCCCTGGTGAAACAAACACAGGGTGTAATACTGTATGTACTACTGTACTCTCTCTCTCTCTCTCTCTCTCTCTCTCCCTTTCTGTTTTTTTTCTCTCTTTCCAATTTCTTTGTTCTTTTCTGCATCTGCAGCTTCACATTACATCTACATGTGTGCCACCCTTCATGTTGTCTCATGTACTATAGCTCAGGGCAGACGGGGCTGAGACAATACAGTGTTTTTGTGTAAAATGTGTGTGCTCTCATTATTAGAACATGAAGGGTCACAGACATGCCATAATTCCCCTTCATCTGACAAGAGCCCACTGCTGCTGCTGCTGCTGCTGCTGCTGCTGCTGCTGCTGGAGGTGGTGGAGGCCACTCTGTCCTTGTCTGTGCAGTCAAGCATCACAGCAGCACGCACCATGTGACCTTAACCGTCACAGCTAATCATGGATGACCCTTATACGTATGTATGCTTAACATGTTTGCTTTCCATGTTTGTCTTTAAAAAGGATAGTTCAGGGTTTTTTTTTAGGAAAAGTGTGATTGAAAACTGACACATATAGTGCTGACAGCACTGTGGCTGCCCCAGACGAAACATGGCTGCAAACAACAGATTTTAGTCAGTTAATGCTGCAATGCATACTATTTTGTTGATTTTTGGTTTTGCAAATGTTCTCTTTCCTTTTCATGAACATAAACATTGTACCATTATTTGTTTCCTGCATCCTTTCAAGCAAATCTATCAGATCTGCCTTTTTGTGTATAGAGTGGCAGCACAGGGGCAGGAGTAGAATTCCTTCCTGAAATTTTCGTGGCCACTTCTTTGTGTTTCCACTCATACTCCAACTGCATTTGTCTTTGTGGGTGGCACAACATTCACTTCAGTTCAATTCAGTTTATTTGTATAGCACCAAATCACAACATGCATTTTCTCAAGGCACTGTACATAGTAAGGCTGAAACCTTTACAGTATTTAGAGAAACCCAACTGTTCACACAATGAGCACACACTAGGCATCAGTGGAGAGGAAAAAAAACATCCAGTTTTGAATCACTTATGTCATGTTTATAGAACTACATTTATACAAGCAGCAGCAGAGGCTATTGATAAGAACTTATACTGATATCAACTTTTCATCATAGCATAATAATAATAATAATAATAATACTGGCACTTTCATACCCTGAGTGTGAGAGAGTGAGTGTGCGTGCACCACAGAACCCCCCCCCCCCCCCCCCACACACACACACACACACACATCAACGAACCTCAATTCCCAATTCAGCCTCCTCCTCCTCCTCCTCCACCACCATCAGCAGCAAGCTCGGCTGGTGGCTTGTTGGGGGGCATAACAATATGAAGGAGGACAAAAAATGTGGTAGTGATCCTACAAAGGAAAATTTTATAATGTGCCACAATGTGTGTGTATTTATTGACCTTTTCTGGCATAAACACTGGTCTTGTCAGGACCAGTAGTCCTCATGGTCATCAAAACCTGGTCCTCATGAGGCAGAACCTCATTTCTGAAGTTGAAAGTCAAGATGTAGACTGTGATTTGTTTAAGGTATTTTAAAGCTATTCATATGAATGGAAGTCATTGCAGAGTCCTATAGGTCCTAATAGGATAGCTGTGTGAACCTGCATTGTGTGTGTGTGCCTTGTATTCCTCATGTTGTGGGGACCTAAATCTAAATCTCACATTATGGGGACTTGTCTTCCTCATGGGGAGAAAAATTAAGTCCTCATTATTTAAATGGCTCAATTTTAAGGTGAAAAGTTAGGCTGAGGTTAGAGTTAGGTTAAGGTTAGGGTCAGGGTCAGGGTTAGGGTTAGGACACTTGTAATTCTGGTTAAGATTAGTCTCCAGAAAATGAATGGAAGACAGTGCAATGTCCTCTGAAGTCATGGAAATCAGTGTGTGTGTGTGTCAATTAGATATGGAGATCAGACAGAATAAGCAGCAGATTAAACATAAGCATTAGATTGGGGGGGGGGGGGGGGGGGGGGCGGTTTGTGGTGGGGGGGCGCGCCGTAAGACCCTCTTTGTGTCTGTGTGATGCAGCAGACGTAACAGATGCAGCACCTTTCCCCCATAACACACTCACTGTTGTTGTTGACCCCTGACCTTAACCAAACCTTGACCCTGGCAGAAGGCAACAGATTTTTATGCAAGGCAGATTATTGAGCAGAGGCCAAAACCCTGACCCTGCAACCACACAGTCCCGACCCGAACTCTGTCTGAAGCTAATCACAGCCTGTCCTGTGGACACACATGCACAGATTCAGCCAATGAAGCAGGAGAAATGCCACACTCATTTATCAAAGCAGCAGAAAATCGATCACATACATATGCAAGTGAGGCCATTATTACAATGCTAACTAGTTCAGTTTGCTCATTACAGGCTGAAAGGAGGCATTATAGTTTTGGCTGTTATTAACTACAAAGATACTGTAAATTGTATAAATCACAGTAAAGATAATTTATGTTGAAAAATAGTTTGGCAGTGAAAAAAAAAACTGTGAGAAATGTGAGAAATTGTGTTGAGATGTTACTGTGTGTGCCATTTATTTTCAAATGCGCAATATATAGTTAAATATTTATAATGCATTTAGGAGTGTTGTGTTTCTGGGTTTTCTTTCACATGGACAACAATATCTCACCTTGTATAGTTAAAGCTTTTGTTTGAATTCTTTTCATTGTTGGTGACATTCAGCTGCTGAACCCATAAACCTTCCAGATATTGAAGAAAGAGGAGGCTTTTCTTCAGGCTTTGTTTTCTCCTTGCTTTCAAGTGCTTTTTGTTTTTGCTATTTTTTATACAAAAGCATTCACTGAACCAGTGAATGCTCCATTATTCAGAGAGTACTTATAGCATGTGATTTTTCTTTACTTTTTCAATATTACGGAAATAATTTAATTGGTGAAGTTTGGTGGTGTAGCTGAATATCCATCACCTCACTCTTCCTTTCCATGTGTGCTGAAGAACCTACTGTATGTAGCCTTCAGTTAGCATCTAAACTCAAACATGGTTTAGTGTGTCCAATACGGGCTATTTCAATAAAACACGATGGACCAAAATGGCTGCTTCCATAAAGTTTACTGAGCTCCTGAAGGATCATTCTGGAGTAAGGTGATCGACCAAAATTAAGTTTATCTTTTATTTATTTTTAATTAATTATACCTAAACTTTGGCCCTGTAATATAAGAAATTAAATCAAATATTTAAAGTAATAAAATAAAGGTATAACAGTGAAATACTTTGTCAATGTATGCGTACATTATGGATATGTACAATGTATGCAATACATGTCCTAATATGTACATATACTGTATACTTCCACACATCTACAGTGGCCCTGAAGGTCTAAACACAACATTTACAAAATAGGTTAAAAGTTTTGGAAGCAACAAAAAAGAGACACAACAACATTACAGAAAACACAACATTTCACACCGTGGCTCATTTTACCTTTTGAAAAAAGTTAGTAAAACAGTAAAAGCTGATACATGTACAGTGACTCAGTCACATGAAATAACAATTTTCGATGCAGATTCAGTTCTTGCTTTTACTTCATTACATTTAAATAAGCAACATTGACATCTACGTATGATGTACGACATTGATTTGGCACGTGTCATGGGTGGGCCATTTGAAAAAAGCTGGTCCGATGTGAGGCCCTGCACTTGGTCAGACACTTGGTCGTTACCTCTTCCTCTCTTCCTCCCAAAACCATCTTCTTTCTGCTGGCTTTGCCATGATTAATGTCAAAAATAACACTCTTGGTGGCTTAACCTTATGGCCAGTATGAGTACCTAGCTAGGGTGTGTGTGTGTGTAGAGTTGTAAAGCAATACATATTTCTCACGATACCCGACTTCGTCCCTGATTCTGATGACTCTGGGTCAGTGACCCTGATCTTTGCAACTCTGGTTTTCCAATAACAGACAGTAGACAGTGGGGGGGGGTGGAGTCAGCCCCCAATCTGCCCACAACAAGATATATAACCATCACACTGACTCCAAAGCTGTTAAATTAGGGTCAAAATAGTGCATAGTTCCACTTTTATGCTGGAAGCAGCAATAAGGAGTCTTCCATCCGCGCAGCCTCCATGTGCATGGTGTGTCAGCTGCAGCTCCTGAGGGCTCAGTGTTCATGCATATTCAGCAGCAGACCATGTCCTTGTCATTTCAGCACAGAGATTCCCCCTCACGTCCTCACAATATTCTGAACTGTAGACGGTAAAAAGGCCTTAATACGTTGCAATTTTAACAACTTGAGAAACATTTTCTTTTAACTGATGAAAAAACTAACTTTTTCTTCCAGATGTGTATGTATTTATTTGAACAAGAGGAGCAGAACTATTAAGATAAAAGGTTTTTGTTGGTCTGAAAATCATGCATTTTATTTTTTTGGTCACTGTCTATGTCTACTCTGTGATAGAATATGTGAGCAATAAGTTTTTGTAATTTTCATCTCATTTATTTAAACATGAACTAATGTATTACAAATTTCAGTTCAATTTCCTTGATCAATTTTAAAGTGAATTGAAAGCAGAAGCAAATTAACACAGTGTATTTATTTTTTTTATTTATAGCAGGCCATGCCACATGCTTTCATGGTACAGTACAGCTATAGTATATACTGTATAAATGAGTATAGTTTGCATAATTATTGGACTATTTATTCCTACAGTGTGGTTTTTCTTTTAATACAGTCAGCTGCATCACTTTTAAGTACAGTAAGTGTACCTAATAAAATGGTAACTGGGATTGAGGCATTTGTTCACGAAGATAATCATGTGCAGCCGTTCATGTGCGGTGACTGAGTGGTGAAGCTGCTCCTGCAGGGTGGAGTGGAGGCGAGGTGTCATAGAGGAGGAGGAGTGTGGGGGGTCATAGGGAGTAAAGTAGCAATGGTCCCGTCTTTGCTTTCTTATAATGACATTACAGTGGAAAGAACAAGCAGTAATGAGCGCCGGCATCATTAACCTCCGGCTGAGCAATAAATCAACAGCAGTTCACACAAATTAGACCAATTCCCCTCAATCTGCCTCTGAAGGCCGTCGCTAGGTCTGTGGCATTATAAATCACATAGATTGGGCGGGGGGGATACAGACAGAGAGCATGCAGACACTTTTATTGGTGGTGTTTTACAATGAGGAATATATACAAAAGAAATTTAATTTCTCAGGCTTGCTTGATTCATTTTCATTGTTCTGTCAATAGCAGCTCAAAGAAATGGTCACTTGTTCCCATGTCAGAGCAGAAGAGAAGAAAATGGATATACAGTAGATGACGGTAAATGTAAAAAGAACAAAAATAAATAAATAAAATCAACCAGGGAAAAAGGACCAAAAACAGAGACGGTGTAAAAAAGTAATAACAAAATTTTCTTGTACAAAACTAACCCAAAAATCAGTCCATAAGTAACTAAAAACGCCAAGGCTGGTCGG
Organism: Brachirus orientalis; assembly: GCA_016785285.1. Lineage (NCBI taxonomy): Eukaryota > Metazoa > Chordata > Actinopteri > Pleuronectiformes > Soleidae > Brachirus > Brachirus orientalis. Next base: position 976,768 of record JAFBJR010000150.1, read on the forward strand.
CTGGCGAGGTGGAGCTCAGGAATCAAAAAACAGGTTCTAGGAGGAAAACAAAAAGAAATCATTAGAAAAAGGTCAGTAACAAATAAAAAGGCAGTCTAAGCAGAGTCTAGGAAAAGGCAACAGATAATATGACAAAGTTACCAGGCATACAGAGATGACACAGTGACACCAGAAAGCAGGAGATCCGGGTTTAAATAGAGACCAGCTGAAGAGTAATTGGGAACAGCTGGGCTGATGAGATCCCTGCCTCACCTGTCAGCCAACCTCCTGTGAAAACAAGACAGCGAACGCTCCCAGGAAGTGAAGAAAAACAACAAAATAAAACAGGAAATAAATCATCACAAAAGGGAGGGGAGACAACCCAGACCAGACGGGCCATGACAGTTAATGTTACTGATATATTTGACCTGCAAAAGTTTGACTACAGTTCCAAGTAATGCTGTCATTTTGATTAAAATGAAGTTTACAGAGATGTTTTTTTTTTCTTTAAACCACTGATTGTTACTATTGTAAGAATAACAACACAACCCTAAATCAGCAGAATTTTCTAAATAATTGCATTTGTTGTTCTAAGCATTTAAAATTCTGTTTTGTTTTTAGGGAGCAAGTAGCAGACAGTCCTGTTTATTACATTAAGGAGTGAACAGAACCACCTGCTCACTGGGGCCAAGCTCCAACCTGGTCGGGCTCTAATTTCGTAGACCAGGCCAGACGCATTTTGCAAGTTTCATGCACAGCGCAGGGTGCGCAGCCGGGTGCAGGCAGGCGCAAGTACTCCTCTGTCCCACTTCCATCTCTCCTACCAGCAAGTAGCAAAGAGAGGGAGAGAAGGCGTGACTGGGTTTAACACAGTCTTCACCAATCAAATGAGCTCCTCTCCTCACCTTTAAATTTGCTGCAGCAAGGCACAGTGCAAGTTTCATTTTGCCATGGACGAAGGAGACAGCAGCAGGGTCAGACGGAGAAAAACTGATGTTCTGGTCCAGGAGGTCCAAGCTGCTTCAGGACTGTGATTGTCCAGGCACTGGAGAGGGTGTCAGTGGGAAGCCCACTGCTGAAACCTGGCCTCGGTTTGTCCTTATGGATGAGATGCTGGGGCAGAGGCATTCAACCTCACCCCAATTATTGCCTCCACCCCTGAGAACAAACAGGGCCAATTCCAGCAGTGGGTGAATGGGATCAGCAGTGGCAGGACTGGACCTTCTCAAGGAGAACATGAGGTAGAGGAAAGGACAATATGGCTCTATCCTGACATGGCAGCTGTAGATGGCTTCAGATTAATTACTGGCCTAATCATAAATTTAAAAACATGCCTTCACCTTAAAATATAATTTATCACTATGAGGATTAGATTTTTGTCCCCATAAGGAAGACAAGTCCCCATAATGCACACATGAAATACAGAACCTCTACTGTTAAAAGTTAGATGCCCAACAGTTGAATACTGGCTGGAGAACAGAGCATAACCACATTTCTTTTACCTGTTCATGGTTGTCTCTCAGCCTCGGATACATCACACGCTGGCATCCATCCTAATTTTTTCCATTAAAAGTATAAAAACAGAATGTGGAGGGTCCATCACTAAAACTAAAAGTACAGTATTAGATTAAAATGAAGTGAAAACCCACTAAAGAATAATTAGTTCTACAACCATTTTTTTTTTCTTTCACTCTAGTACAAAGGTCACACACATCAAGAATCGAGAATGACTATGATTAAAAACTCTGAACTGTGGAGGGCTCTCTAAACTCCCTCTCTATTTATATATATACTTAAAACTGTTTAAATTTGGACATTGCTTTAGCTTGACATTAAGAGCACATTAATGCTTAAACTAATTACACATGTGCAGTTGTTTGTCATTGTCATGTCATTGTTTTTTAAGTATCTCCCATGTGTTAAACAGTGCACATCATTTTTAACACAGCTTTTTCAAAAATCCTAGTTTTATTTTGGATGCTTCTATTATTTGACTTTGCACACAGAAATGAAATTATTCCACGTAAGCTACTAGGGTACACATTATTAGCCCCCCCTGATGCTAATAGTCAGTTGTGTCTCCTGCAGTCTTTGCTCTTCTCAATGTACTTACAAAGAAACAGATTTAAAATTACTCATTTGAGGATCTCCTACTGAGATCTTCCTCCTCATCCTCTCCAGGCCAGCACACAGGTTTCAATATTGTGGTGATTTACAGACCACCTGGACCCGACTCTCATTGCATCGATGACTCTACCATAACTACACTCAATGAACATCTGTCCGTGTTCCTGAATCTGTTTATGTCTGTGGACAGCTCCTCTATGGACCTTAACTTGTCCCGCTCCGCCCTGCTTGATACAGTCGCTCCATTTTCCAGCAAACGGAAATTTTGAAATAAGCCTACACGTGATATACAGATGAAAGACATGCTTTGATGCAAGCCTGTAGGAGACTGGAACGTAAATAGTGTACATTGACTTTAGAAGTTTTCATCTGGCATGGCATGACAGTGTTCTAAACAATAAACGGGCCCTGTCTACTACCAAGTTAGCCTAGAAACAAACATAATGAACCCGGATCCTGACACATAATCCTAGATTTATATTCAATACTGTGGCTAGCTCAGCAGTCAGTCAGATGACTTCTTAGACTTTTTAATAAAAAAAAGGAAGATGTCAGACTTAAAATGACTTCCACACCTTTAGCCCACTCAAGTACATAAAGACAATGTTCCCAGCCATGACAGTGTATAAAAGTGTTTCAGCATCAAAACCTACAACTGCCTATTGGATCTTCTCCCAGCTCAACTGTCCAAACTGCAATAAAACTGCACTAATTCAACTTTACTTACGAAAACCCATCTTGATCCAGGGTTTTTAAATAACTATCGGACAGTCTCGAATCTCCCTTTCTTCTCATCATTTCTGGGGACAGTTGTGTCTCGGCAACTCACAACCCATTTAGCGAAATAATGACCTTTTTGAACCCTTTCAGTCTACTTTCAGAGTTTGCCATTCCATGGAAACAGCACTTACTGTACAAGAATGGTAAATGACTTACTACTTAATATAGATTCAAATTCCACCTCAGTACTCTTGTTTCTGGATCTTAGTGCAGCATTTGACACGATTGATCACAGTATTTTTGCTGGACCGCCTTGAAAATATTTTTGGCATCTCTGGCCCGACTCTTAGTTGGTTTAAATCATATCTGTGTGGTAGAATTTGTTTTGGTAATAATGATGATACTTCAATGTACACTGAAGTATAGAATGGAGTGCCCCAGGGGTCTGTCCTTGAACCATTACTTTTCTCCTTGTACATTTCACCTCTCGGTTTTATCGTTCTTTAGGCATGTAAAAGCCAGTATGACTGTTTGACTTCTTCCTTTTACACACCAACAAAATGGAGATGCTGCTTATTGGTCCAGCTAGTTACATGAATCCATATAATAACTGTTATGGTAGATAATTCCGTGATTAATCTAAGCCTATCAGCAAGGAACATGTGTCAATAAAGCATCCAGAAACTCTAATTCATGCATTTGTAACATCAAGACTTGATTTCTGTAACGTTGAAAATTCTGCAGCTACGATTCTGACCAGGAGTAAGAAATTTGAATATGTCACACTGGTCTTAGCCTCTCATTGGCTCCCTGTCCATGTGAGATCAGACCATGTGAGCTGTGAGCTTGACTTATAAAACTGCAAATGGGCTCACCCCCTCCTACCTATCTGGCCTCATAAATTAATAGGTTCCATCTTGAGCTCTCAGTTCACATATTTAATAAAAACCTTTACCTGGTGCTTTTCTTTTTTATATTTTTATTCTCTTCTATTCCATCTTTCCAATTGTGAGCAAGAAGCAATGAAATTTTGTTTCTAATGATGACACTAATAAAGCTACTCTATTCTATTCTATTCTATTCTATTCTATTCTATTCTAACCCCTGCTCTCTGTGCTTTGTTTCCCAGTTGTTTCTCTCTCTCTCTCTCTCTCTCTCGCTTCCTCTCTCAGATCATCAGGAGGAAAGGAGGCCACGACTCCTCCATCTTTAACCCGAAAGGCCCTCCCTTCATTGATCAACAATTTGATTACCTAATATTCTGCAATCTTCTTAACTGTATTGCATTCATTTTCTTAGTGGTCTGCCCCCCCTCCAGACCTTCATGGTGGTTGAGGTCTTTGTTCCGTTTGGTGTCCTAGGTTGCCAAATTATTCAGATGAGACTAAAACACCACTGGTTCCCACCTTCCCTATAGCATGGACCTTCACTGAGAACCACATATCCAATACTGTTATTGATATAATACTGTATTTGAATCTTTAATCTGTCTGTCTATTAGCTTCTGTTACAATTTTTTTTTTTACTTTCTACGTTTCATATTCTGTATTTCATGTTTCCTCTCTTTGTAAATGTGATGTTTTGTTTGTAATTTTCTAAACTTGTTTCTGTACATATGCCCTCCTGCTCATCATTCCGTCCTGGAAGAGGCTCTTCCTGACGTTTCTCCCATTTTTATTCCTGTACAAGGGTTTTTTGTGGAATTGTCTGCTGTACAGACTGTAAAGCCCCAAATACTAGATTATGTAGTTCACAATGTGAATTTCCCCATTGTGGGACAATAAAGGAAAGTCTTATCTTATCTTATCTTATCTTATCTTATCTTATCTTATCTTATCTTATCTTATTTGCTCTTGGATCTTGATTCCAGATTGTGTTACTTTTAACCGATAGCTCAGACTGTCTACAGCTGTTTCTATCATGGAACGGTACAATACGGTTTGGAATGGTGAAGCCCTGGGTTAGGTGGGTGGGGTGTGGGCTGTGCCCACTTGCCGTGTCAGCGCGATACATAGCGTGTCGTTGTATAAAGCAGCTGACTTGTCATGGGTGGAGCCGGTCTGACCCTGACCTTACCCTACCGTTTTACTCTGGTACCCTAAGGAAAGGGTGCTATTTACATAGTCTAGAAGATCATTCTGAGAAGTGACCTCAGTGTGAAGGAAATTGGAAGAAATTAAGCATTTTGAAATGGAGTTATACTGCATGTGGCTGTTTTACATAGTAAAGTTGGGGACAGGTGAGTGTGAGCTTAGTGGAATTTGGCTGCAACCAAGGACAACAGAAACCAAACAGATTTTAGCCACTAAACAAATAGGCTCAACATACAGACTTCTTACACTTTTGAATGCAGAAGTAACTAGGCGTCCAATGTCTGCACTTTCATTATTAGTTTCTTTCTTAAAAATGATGTGGGAAATTTCAAAGCTATCAATAACAAATGGAAATGACAGTCAGTTCTACAGTGTAATATTACAGAGTGGAAGGACGACGTGAGGACACATAGCATCAATGAAAGCAGACGAGATAACTGCTTCATAATTAGCTCTGATTTTACCTGTGGCTGCTGATGTCACTTGGACGTTTTACTGTTGTTTCATAGTGTAAACGATTCATTGGTGCTGGATGATCTTCTCTATTTGTATTTTCTGCTGCTTAAAGCTACCTAATTACTGACTGGAACTGCTACATCTATATTATATCTTTCTGCCAAAAACAATGTCTACAAAACCTCAATGGTGGACCAAGGGGGTCCACATCCATTCGTATACAGACCACAAGTGACATTTTCTACATTTTGGTCACAGTTTAACAACATACCATACCCAAACATAGAGCTAGTTTAGCTACAGACCTGCTGTCTCCTTCGTTCTCTGGTCTGCTCTTCTTTTTGTTCTTCTGTAGCAATTTACAAAATAAAAAGTCATAACTTTGTGTCTGTTCTTTACATTGAGTGAAAACTCATTTCTGGGTCTGTTTGGACTGCTGTTTTATTGTTCTGTGTGTGGGTTGGTTTCTTGTTTTCTTCTCTTTTCAATGAATATGTTGAGTGTATGCGTGTGTGTGTGTGAATAGGTGTGTGTCAGCGTGAAGATTTAATAGGCCACTGCTACTGTCCTGCTTGCTGATTGGTTTGCCTCCATGATTACATTTCTTTTCTAGTTAGATTGACTTGTTATTTTGGCCTTTGCCCATTTGGTTCTCTTTTTGTTATTCATTGTAAATAAAGTGCACTTAATTGATTCAGCAGTTATGTGGCTATTTTAGAGTCTCGAGGAAGTTGAGTACCTTAATGTTACGCTTCAGCCTCTACTAGTGTTGGTTCGTTCCCTATGTTAAGGGAGCGAACTAAACTGAGTCACTTACTGAAGCGATTTGTTCATCTCACAGTTCAGCTGAGCTCTGCTGTGACTCGAGTCAGACAGCAGCCAGTGGCAGCGGACGGGTGAAAGTGATGTGTTCACTCAGTACAGAGTCAGACAAATAGTGAGGGAGTCTCCGTGTGTCCCAGTTAATGCATTCAGTGTAAGATGTTACAGTACACTTAAAGTGAGAACATAAAGACACACAGTCTAGTTCCCCATTGTTTTAACAGTCTTTCTCAGAAAACACAAACTTAAAGTTGACATAGAATGGTCTTTTTAAACCAAAAATCAAGATTACTGATGTCTACTTAGATAAATTAAATTATATTTATGCTCAAAAACCTCATAGATTAAGCCAGTTTATTGCTGCTCTCTGACAGCATCTGAACAGGCACTCTGTTTCTGAGCTAATGCCCCGCCCCCCAGAACACTGAGTCTCATCTGATTGGCCAGCTACCAGCTGACTGACTGCTCCACGGTGCTTCTTCTTCTTCAGGTTGAATGTTCACGCCCATGAACAGGAGCAGCTGTTGGGGGAGGGTTCGTTGCACGGCAAATGTGCTAGTTAGGTAACTAAACTAGATTTTTCAAAACCGCTTGCTCGCGCACAGGTAAACAGAGAAGCCCTTCTTTGTCAGAAGTGGCTGAAGTGTTTATTGTGACACTTTAGTGATGTTTAGATACAGGAAGGACACGGGGACACACCAACAAACATCAGCAATTTGATTTTCCACTGAATGTCCTCTTTAAAAGTTAGGCTGGTGTGTAATGAGAGAACACTGTACATTAATTAAAAAAAAAATAATAGATGTAGTAAAGTTATTGTATGTTTCAAGTCGGTAGATAGCATAACAAGCACATGAAAACGTTTCTGTGATTATTTAATGCAAGATTTAATTATATTAATATTATTTATTTAAGTGCAGCACTCGGACACCTTTCATAGTTTCTGCTGCATGTTTGTTGAAACCTACAATATGACAAAAACAGCGGACTGCGACAGAAACAGTACGTGAACTGGTTCATCAGGTGATTCGTTCACTTACTGAAAGTCAGCAGCGCATGCCATGCTCCAGTTCACTGACTGAACCTAAGACTCGAGTGAATCAGTGGTTTAAACAAGTGTTCATCTCCAACATTTATCAAGGAAATTTTTAAAATCTTATTATTATTCAACAGAGGAGGCTGCTGTATTTAGCGACAGCCCTAACTAAAGCCGGCAACAGTGAGCTGAATCACGACCTATTCAGCTCCTAGTTCCTCTCACAGTGAGGAAACAGTAGCTTAACTGGTTCTTCAGTTAACAAGTCAGCCCTCACCACGTACGTACTGGTAAACTGACTGAACCTATGTTCGCCCTGAGTGAATCAGTGGCTTAAACTGTCAGAATCAGCCTCAGCAAATCCAGAAACAATGCCGATTCATGCCAAACTGTAAATCACTTTAAAAAAAAGAAAAAAAGATGTGTCAATCTCCAATATTTATTAAGGAAATTCCTAAAATCTTAACATTTAACAGTGGAGTCTGGTGTATTTAGCAACAGCACTGCCGACAGCGACAGACGGTGATCAGTTCAGCGAGTGACTCAGATGTAGTCTGCGCAGGAAGAACTGGTGTTAAGGGAGCCTTAATGTGTGAAGAGGAGCAACTCTTTTCTTTGCTTTCCATGCTGGTGTTGCTGATTTTATCAGGTGAGCTTTTTGTTAAGAGAAAAAATATCTGTTGTTTGTTGTTGTCCCTGGCTGTTTTAATAAGCTTACACCCACCTGCCTTTGAGTGGTTGTCAGGACAGGGGAGTGCACAGAGTATTGTCGGCCTACATCACATTGCCCCACTTCAGAAGTCCTGAACTATCTCTTTAAAGCCCCTCCTCATCTTTTTTTTTTTTTTTTTTTTTTTTTTTACAGAAAATCCTCCACAAACATCATCCAAGGCTGGTAGAGAAAATGGCTTCTCAGTGACTTTGAAGCCCGGACTAGTAAGTGTTGCTAATTAAGTGGTTATGTCCAATATACTTTATATTTAACTATATGCATCAGCATCTGTGTAGCCAACTAGTAATTTAATCATCACATTAAGTACATCACATTAGAATTTTGATTTTTTTGTCAATTTAAAGTGGTTACTAACATCAGGTGAAAAGCAACACAGGTCTAAAAACGAAAATATGAATATAGTACTTAATATAGTGCTAAATATACCACTTTATATGCTTGTTTAAAAAAAAGTCAAGTAATTTCACTAAGTCTTTTTTCTTTTAGCTTATTAAAAGTTTTTACTCCTGTTTATACTAAAACTGTGGTTGATGTTTGTTTTTCTCAGATCACACCATGTGAAGGTACTTTTCTCTCTGTGCTATTTGTCTGTTCTTCCTCCCACTCACTCACTGTTTCTCACACAAGGAGCTGCTACATTTTACATAGTTTTTGCCTTTGATCGTGCCATAATATATGTATGTTTAAAAACTGCTCGGTAACGTTCAGTATGCAAAATATGTGCGATGCCTCCAGTGTGGTCCCAGGTCACTGATATGATTGGCTTTTGCTCTTGGCACATGGTCATCTACAGTTCATGTAACTGGTCTGGAAAAGCTGTGTCAGTTAAAAAACAAAAACCAAATGTCTCTTCAAAATGTTGTAGTTATCAGTGATTTATAGAAACAGCAACAGGTCCAGGTAGGAAAGTGTCTGGGTCTGGATCTGCACTGGGGTCTACCAGTTCATGACCCCTATTCTAACACATACCAACATCTCTGGAGCTTCAGAGGCATCACCTGCAACCAGGTTCCTAGTGGATGATTCCAGTTTTCACTCAAACAGCAGACCTTTCAATGAACCTGTTTACTTCAATGTTGAGAAGTCGTCTACAAAGTACACGGCACAATCCAAGAGAGTCAGATTATTAACTCCAACATCCTCACAGATTAATTTGATTTTGATGTCCATACTGTTCTGTAAAAGATTCCAGCTCCTGTGTTCTGAACTTGAGTCAAGTATCGCCCACGTACCTGAACCAGTGGCTAGATGCAGTTCCTGTAAAGACGCCACGTTGAAGATGTAATGCTGCACGTCTGGAATAATAAAGAAGATATTTAAGTTAATTAGCACTGGAGTCTGTAAAGACCCTGACGTTTGCATCCAGATTCACAGCCTCCTAGTCAGTAATTAAGGGGAAGCAGTGTCCTGTATAAGAGATTTCGATTCTCAGATGAAAAAAAAAAATTGTGTATGTTATTTAATGTTTACTGACACAAAGTCAAAAGTTTAATTCAGTTTGTTTCAGGTGATATTAATGTAGTGTCTAAGGTGAACATTCATTGAAATCCATGGTGAATATAAAATGATGGATGAGCAGTATATGTATATGTATATGTATATGTATATGTATATGTATATGTATATGTATATGTATATGTATATGTATATGTATATGTATATGTATAAAAGTCTGAGGATGATGATGGTTTTATGGTCTTGTTTTTCTAATAACTGGTTTTGTCACATCTCTCATTAGTTAAGTTCCCTTTTTATTTTTCAGTTTTACACATTTAGAGCATTTTTTTATTTTGAACCTCCCATCTTGTCTTGTTCCAGGTTTCTTCACTTCCTGTCATCTTGTTTTTCCCACGCCCTATGATTACCTGCACAGGCCCTAATGTGTCACACCTACTTCTCATTGTCATTCCTCCTTTAGTCTATTTAGTCCCAGCCTTTTTCTTTGTCTGTGCCAGTTTATTTTTGTATAGCATTCCCGCCTTTTGCCTTTTAAGTGTCGTCATATATTTTAACCCTTTTTCTGATCACTTTCATTGTTTCTGTGTTTCAGACTTGTTACCTTCATTGTTTTGGACTGACTGCCGTGTACCAAACCTGACCTTTTGAACTTTGTATCTATGTCTGCATTTGACTCCCCTCTCCTTGGTTCAGTGTGATTGTGTTTGATGGGTAATAAAATATTAATTCATTAATTAGTCTATTATTGATGGTCAAATGTTTCTATAAAGTAATTTTAACCCTTCTGTGGCTCTTCCTGGTATCCTTTACTGGACACTTTTTCTGAATCTCTGCTAACATTTGTGAAACAAATTGTTCATGTATTGCTATTACCTCTGTTTGCTCATGTTCTGTTGTTCACATTAATTATCGAGACAGCCTAAATCCTCCATGAGGGGACCTGAACACATATTTAAACAAACTCATATTTAATTATGTGTCATCATAATTAAAAGCACACACACACACACACACACACACACACACACAGACACCACCTGCTCCATGTCCTTTCCCACACACTGGAGGTGTGGTTCAGGTACTTAATCTTTCTGGAGTGAACGCAAATACAACACCAACTTTGGACATTTGTGAATCCAATTTACATAGTAAGAGGGAAGCTTCTTGCTGCTCCACCCAGGATCAGTTCATCTGCTTACCCGCCAACATGGAACTCTGTTACTAAATGGGTAATGTGAACAGATGGAACAGAGCATTAAAGAAGTGCAAATCATTTTCTGCCATTAACGTTGACTTTGTATGGACCAGTAGTCCTCATGGAGTCCAAAACCTAGTCCTAATGAGGCAGAACCTCATTTCTGAGGTTTAAGTTTAGGGCTAAGATTTGTTTGGTTTGTTTAAGGTTAGGGTTTGGCATTAAAATCATTTACTAATGATTTTAATCATTTACTAGTGACTGAGTAATGGTTGAGGTTTGTTTAGGCTGCTCAAATGAATAGAATTCAATGTGGTGTCCTAAGAAGAGGAGCTGCACAAATCTGCATGTGTGAGTGTGTGTGTCCACACATTGTTTCTGTTTAGTATGCTCAGGCCATGAGGCATCACTGACAGAGGAGCCTCAGAGAGCTGCAACGCCACAGATTCTTTAGCATGAGCTTGGATGTACCCTTGCTCTCATCACGCCTGAGAGGACAAGTTCTGTCAACACAAGACAAGGAGCCACACACACACACACACACACACACACACAAATACAGCATTTGGCATGTGGCTGCCAACCTACATGGAGTTAACTGAAGGTCCCTCTGGCCTACATGCAGGCACAGTCTGCATTTGACCATTTCCTCTGCACACTCAACACATTTCTTTCTGACTCACAGTCAAGCAGCCAAACATATCTGTACACACACACAAATCTAAGGGAATTTTCAATCTCCTCTTCTCCCCCTCTCTCTCTCTCTCTCTCTCTCTCTCTCTCTCTCTCTCTCCTCCCTCTGCCTGTGGCAAACACTGGCATGGGCAGAAGAGCGGCGTTGCTAGGCAACATTTTGTGGTTGCCATGGTGAAATTTAAGTGGAACAGCTGGTCCAATCAGCATAAAGTGCGTGCGGGGGGGGGGGGGGGGGGGGGGGGGGGGGGCTCCCCCCCGGGGGGGGGGGGGGGGGGGGGGGGGGGGGGGTGCTGCTCATGCCAACACAGACATGACAGGAAGACAAGGCTGCTGAGGCATGCAGGATGGAGAGGGGAGAAGTAGGCTAATGAGTAGGAATGACAGGTACGTTAGCAGGAGATTAAAAAAGGATGAGGTCAGACACAAAGTTGGTGTTATGTGCTTCAGATGTAAATATTTCAACCTGAGTGAAATATTGTCACAATGTTGTGGGATTCTTTCAACGGTCCACTGTTGGATCAGGCATGGAGGACAGTTGCTGCATGTGATCCCATGGAGGGAACCACACTCGCTCAAGGAAGTTGGACCTTCACCTTAGCCTCAATAATGCCACACTGCATCTCACACTATGTCTGGAAGGGTGTATAGACCTACAACCAATCACCCCACTGATCTGGATGACACATGCAGAGTGACAAAAAACTTACCAACAAAGGTGTTGGTTGTAGTTTTCTAGGAGAGATGACTATCTAGTAATGGCATCGAACGACATTTGCCTGGGGGAGCTCATGGAGCAAGTTGATCAAAATGGAAACAGCCAAGTCGAAAGAGCTGGTCCTTAGTGGCCACCATGTTGGGTGTATAAAAAAGCTGCCAGATGTTGCTTCTCCATCGTTATCGCGTTAAGCGTGCCTCTAGTATACTAATAGGAAAAACACATTTGTGATTGATTCCTTCTTTTTTGAGCATATCGCCAGACATGTCTGCAGAGCAAAATCAAATCACTGGCAGACTCAGCTGGGTTAAGTAATTTCTGGAATTATTTGTTTGCGTCTGGACTGTAAGTTAGTATTTAACTATTTAAGAGAGATTTAACATATCAAAATCGCACCAACCCTGAGTTAGGATTCCAAGATGGCTGCCACCATACAAACACTGCTGCTTTTCCCTTCTGTTGTATTTGTTTCACAGTAAATTAGTCATACACATACAGTAGTACTGATTCATTTTTATCCGTAGACTTGTTGCTATAGTCCTCCTCGTCCCCTCACCAGCAAAATTATGTCCAAGCTGTGGTCAAAGACAATTTGCACATCCTTTCCTTGAGAATAAGGATTTCATCAAAAGAAGATCAAAATGCATAGAGCGTATTTAAGGTTATAAGTATTATCCACTGCCCCTGTTCAGACCCAAACTGACATAACGTACAATAAGTGTTTACTAAATCACCTGCCCCATAGGTAGTGCAAGTCTAGCATAACCTAGTTAGCTGCCAAAAAACAAAACACAAAGAGGAAGAATGGCTCATTAAGAGAGATGATGTGGCTACAGGAGGAGGAGCCTGTCGTCCGCAAAAGGTTTTTTACACAGGAGCCACATTTTCATGGCTACAATAACAAAGATACTTATATAAATCTTACTAGCTCCATCTCTTCCAGTTTGTATGTCATTGAAATATTTGCTGATTGAGTAGCCAGTTTGTTGTCATCACTTTATGCGACTAGTAACACATTATTATTACCACCTCCACCAAGGAGGATGTGTTTTTACCAGTGTTAATTTGTCTGTCTGTCTGTTAGTAAAATAACTCAAAATGTTATAGACGGATTTTGATGAAATTTTCAGGAAAGGTGTGTAATTTGACAAGGAACAGGTGGTTTGATTTTGGTGGTGATCCAGATCGCCGTCTGAGTCCAGGAAAGATTAAAGTACTCTTTATCATTGCTTGGCGCAGGTCTAGTTATGAATTTGCTTGCTATGGGTTTGCTTACGTTGGTCTTGTGCAACCAAAATTAGTAAATAGCTGCAAACTAGCTAGTAATTTCTGTGATTAAAGTAGAGTTTTAATAATTCCTGAATCTTAGATGTAATAGAGATGTCAAATTGACGTAACCCTGCCCTGCCCTCAAACTGTGAGCTGCTGATTTCACTTAACACCACTGCTCACCCCTCCATCTCCAGTCAGGAATTTCTTTTTAAACATTAAAATAATGAAAGTCTTGTTTAAAAAGAAAGAAAGAAAGAAAGAAAGAAAACAACAAACAAAAGAAAAGTAATCTGGGAGAAAATACATTTCTCGTTTAAGTAATCAGAGAATTGCAATTTAGATGTGTGGACCCGCTCATTTCATCATCGAGTGACTTACATTTTTCAGAGACTTACACACGAAAAGTGGAGTCTCTCCCATTCAAGAGAATACAGGTTTCAGGCATTCACTTTCCGAATGCAGGGACAATGCACATCATTCATGTAAAAGCTTTCTTTATGGCATAAAGAGTGTATAAATAAAATGAGAAAGTGTAGCAGCATTGTTTGTGGTTTATCAGCACTGTGGTCAAAGGTGTGTTGTCAGCATTTTGTGATCTGAAAGACTTGAGTATGACTTTGCTCTCCTCGGGCTCCATGAAAATTATCATCAAATTATGATCATGTGGAAATAGGTGTTTTAGTCTATGCTAATCTGTTTACAATCATATATAATGTATAAATCTTGAGAGCATGTATAAAACATGTATTAAGGTCCATTTGATGCATTGAAAAGGCTCTAGCACAGTTCCAGCTCACACGATGTCCGTTCACACAAAGCTCTCACTCTGTCAAACCTTCTGTCACTCACACAATACATGCTGGGAGGCATGGTTTCCAGGGCGACGGAGAGGCACCTTTTCTTGATAACGGTGACAAGATGGAGGACATTACATTGACCAAGATGAGAAACACAGTCAGATGTCGAGCAGCAGAAACTTTTGTCTGTTTTCCAGTTTGCTGTGACACTGGACGTGTAATGGGAGTTGAAACAACTCGGCCTCCTCAGTGAAAAATGACCTAAGCTGCTTCACACTTAGAGTGTGAATTAAAATTTCGCATGCGTGTGCACACATGCAAACACACACATACACGCTTTCTCAAAAAAGCTTTGTCCAAAATATGCAATAACACTCCTAAATTTCCCTTAAGGCTCCAAAATACAGCTCCGAGAAAAGAACTCAATCTGCATTTTACACACTGCGCGCACGCACACACACACACACACACACACACACACACAGCCATAGCTGCACACACATCCACAAAGGAGCACATTAAAGTTGCGAACACATAGGTTAAAAGAATTATTTGATTTTAGTAAGTAAGGTTGCAAAAAATTCACAATTGATTACTATGTTGATTATTAATTATTAGTTGTTTGGGTCATAAAATGTCAGAAAATATTGATTGTTGTTTCCAAATATCACACATTCTGTTGGTCAGCCCATGGCCTAGTGGAAAGGGAACTTGTTGGTTTGAATCCCAACAGGTGAAGGGCTGGGGTACCCAACCCCCTTTACTCCCCATTGACTGGGTTAATTGGACCTCAGCCATGGGGGGTGGGGGGCACATCCCGTGTCCTCCTTGTGTCAGGAAGGGCACCCAGCATAAAAATCTCTGCCACATCAAATGCACATATCACTGAAGAAGCAGGTGATCCACTGTGGCGACTCCTAGAGAGGGAGGAGCTGAAAGAAAAAAAAAAACACACGTTTGTCCACAAACCAAGATATGATTTAGCTGTCATAGAGGAATAAAGAAACCAGAACATAATTATTCCCATTAAATAAACAAAAATCTTAGACACTGAACTTACTCATATTATAATCAAATTAGTTGCTGATTGATTTAATAAGGAATTAATAAGTGGTTTATCGTTGCGGTCCTATTTGTGCTTCAGTGTTACTTCCAGTGACATGCAGGAGCAGTGTTTGGGTGTGCCACATGCACATGCAATAATGAGAAAACACACACACACACACACACACACACAGGATGCACACGGAAAACATCACACCAAGAATGGTTGCAAGCATATGTGTGTTTGCAGGTGTGTGTGTGTGAGGAGACTTGAGTGCAGTTAGTAGCGTTTCCCCCTCGGCTGCAGCGTTAACAAGCCTATAATGGACCCTCTTAAAAAGCAGACTAGGATCTCCTCCAAAACTAACTGATTTAGAGTGGCCACAGACCCCGTGGGCAGTGGCCAAGCAAGTCCTCCCTCTCTGTCCCTCCCCAGCACAGCCACAGCACAGCCACAGCCAGCATGGTGGCAGGCAGCAACCAGGAACACATTGTGTTTGTCTACTGATCCACAAGCAGTAGCAGTTTATAACACAATAAAACGCCATGAGGAGGCATTAATTGGATATAATAGCCAGGGAGTGATTTAGATGATTTAACACCTTTTTTCCCGCAGACCATAAAAGAGGAAGAAAGGGAAAAGAAGGGGGAATCAAATCGTACATGCCCTTTTTGTCATTGCAAACATTAAAACACATGAATGCAGACGCAATAATGCTTGTGAAATCGTACGGGCACATTTAAATGTATGATAACGCATGTCTTATATAATACAAGATACAAGAGGTTTATTGTCATAAGCACATAAAACACAGTGGTTCAGACCAGGCGATGACATTTTTACATTGCCAGTCTCCCTTAAACAATAATATTTAGCATACATAATTAAATTTTGAATAACTTTCAGACGAAAACTTAAGTGCAAGAGAAGATCATCATATCTTCGTCAGGCAAAACCTGTTTTTTTTTCTTCTAATCCAAATTATTCAATATTTAAGAGAGTTTTTGTTTTAATAAAAAAATGTAAATTAAATTTGCCACAGTTACTAGTGTCTTGAAATTGCTCTTTGACTCAGTTAATCTTTTTTTCAGAATAAAGGCTTCAAAATTCCACATGACTTTTTTCATTTTTTTGTGAAGAAAAGTAAACAAATTAAATTTAAATAATAATAATAATAATAACCAAATATTAATGCTGGTACACTAGTTTTGACCCACGGGCTGCCAGTTGCTGACCACTAAAATATACTGTCATCAAAGTAAGCTACTGCCATAGTTGACTGGAAATACAGTTATCTGTAAATCTCACAAGTAAAATAAACATTTTCTGACCTGATCATTGCATCGTTATAATAAAACTAGTGTGATATTCATGTTTCCCGCAGTCCGGTCCTTGATTTGATGCAAATAATCAGTCCATCACAGATGCAGCTGATGCTGATAAGATGTGACAGCTCAGCTGGTTGGGGAAAAAAATGCATCCACTTAACCTCCTTATCGCTCGTCCTCGTCTCAGTCGCGGCATTTTACTGACAATATCAGGATCAGGAAAATAACAGACCCTGGGTTCTCGCAGTGATTTATATTAAGGAGCCACTTGCTAACCGTGCAAGATATTTCCTAAACTTATCTCCTCCTCACCTCTCTGTCTCTTCACTGCACACAGAGCTGGAAGAGGGCAGTGCCTTACGCGTTGTGTTCATAATTGGCACTTTACTATCATATCAGATTCATTTCTCGGGGACAATAAGGGCCCAACAAAAGCCTGGCTCTGTGCTCCAAGAGTCACCCCGATAACTGCAGCATATGAATATAAATAAAACCAATCACCTTTAATCTCTTTATGAGGGACTGAACATGTTTCTACCACAATGACCTGCACCAGTACGAGACAAAGAAAGGCTGCAACCTCCAGCTGCATTTTCATTATTAACCTCTTTATGATGTGACTGCAAATATGGGAGTGTGTGGGAGTTATTGCAACATTTACCAAAACAAAGTGCCTTTTTTATTTTTATAAATGCTAAATTTCACATAAACGGACCATGCATTTAAATAAATAAATGTGTACAGTATGCTTACAAAAACAAACATTTTCACAGTTAAATCTTTTGCTACATTTTGTGCACATTCCTTATTTGCATTAGCAAAGACACTCCCTCCCACCCCAGACTTGATTCCTCGATTCCTCTGACAAAGGTCATAGGTCTCGTCTTCTCTTCAGCAGCAGCCTAATGATTTACAGTGTTTACAGAGAAATTCACATGGTCTCTGATCTGACCTAAACACGCACACGCACACGCTGGTGTGGCATTCACAGAGGACCCCCACAGAGAAAATACAATCCCAAGCCACTAACCTTAACAATCACAATTAAATGTCTAACCCTTACCCTAAAACCAGGACTCACCCCCCAAAAAGCCCCTTAAAGATGTGAGAATCATGGTTTATATGATTCTTGGTCCACACAAAGATACTCATACAAGAACGCATACACACACAAACGTGTAATGGCGGAAATTCAGTTGACATTTTTCAGTCTGTGAGGAGATGACGTCGACACAGCTATATGCTAAATTCTCAAACCTCTTGGCTGGGGTTGAGTGGATTCTGGGGGGAAAAGTGGGGGTTGGGAGAGGTCAAAGGAGTCATGCTCTCTCTCTATATATATATATATATATATTTTTTATTTTATTTTATTTTTTGTCAGAACAAAGGAGACAACAAAAAATGCTTTTACAGGTTAAAGTGTGAAGCATTTAGCGTGACCTACCTTCATACTTTAACAGTAGCATGACCTGGCTCTCTTAAACCTTAATTAATGTTATTAGTAAAATATAGTTGCCTACGTCATTACTTAGCAAATTTAAGATTGCATTTTAATTTTCTGTCTGTTTTTGATACTAGTAGATTTATTTGGCATCATAAATATGTTTTTATTGTGAAGTATACACCAATCCATATGAGCACTTAAACATTATGTGAAGCCCCCTACTGAACAGCTGTTTTCCCCCACTTTTCTCTAGACCTTTGAACCAGACTAGATGCTCATTGGCCCTCTCATCATTTTTTATTCGTTTTTATTCGGTGTTTGCATATCACATGCACATGCATGAGTGAACCGCACAGACAGTTTGCTAAAACATAGGCATGCACAGACAGTATCAGGTGTGAAATTTCTCCCCTGCAAATGTGGTGTTCCATTAAGAACGACGCTGCATTTCAACATGTTTAATGTATCTGGATGTAAATACCTGTACATAAACACTGAAATAAATACTACTTTTTTTGACTGTCAATGTTTAAGCAGCAGCAATAGTATACAACGTTTCATTTTATTTGCAGTCAAAATGAGGCAGATAAGATTTTGTTTTTAAAGTAATTTTTGCTATAATGGTATCACGAGTAGTCAAATTTCTATTCATTAAAAATGTGGTATTGGTGCATATATATATATAGATATATAGATATATATATATATCTTGTGTCCTACTCTTTTATGCGTTGCTGCTTCTCTCTCTCTCTCTGTAATGATGTTTGTTAATTGCAGGGTTAACCTGTGGAGGTGAATAAAAGACAAACCAGTGTGGATATAGAGAAAAATGGGTCTATATGGGTTTAGTGAAGAGTTGCAGGTCTATGCTCTGCTTCTGTGCTGATGACAGCTACGGGGAGAGTAGATGGAAGGGTCGTGTGTCACACTGCCTCGGCTGAATGAGCAGCAGCAGGAGCGACGCTTTGACTGGAGGTTAAACGTCCACCTTTGTTTTCATGTGAACGGCCGACATGCAGCATTTGTGTGAAACTGCACGACAGTATCTCCACTGCTCTGTGTCTCTGTGGCATGGAAAAAAACAAAAAGCAAAGAAAGAAGAACCGTCTTTGCTACTGTCACACTTTAACACTCACTGCAATCGAACTTGTTCCACAATAGATAGTGATGACTGTCTCTGCAGTTAGTGTGTCCTGTGCCTTTGTTGTCGGCAGAAACTGGAAGACACTAATGCTGACTTGTATGAAGAGTGTTTAGATAATGACTAGAAATGCACATTTGAGTGTGTATCTGTCCAGTGTCGGGCAATATGTCAGTGTCAGATTTTTATCGTGTCACGACACAAGATATGGTCTCAGATTTTGAATATTGTCATATCGTGAAGTTATCTGTGATGACTTTTTCCTGGTTTTAAAGGCTGTTTCTTTGATAATCATGATATTTATTATATATAAATTTGTGAAATACACAGAATTATATATATATATATATAAATCTTACTATTTGTGTTATAGCAGAATTTGACCATATTTCGAGACAATTTCAAAGTTTCTAGCACATGCAAACATCTTGTTTTAAAACTCAATTAACATAAAAAAAAAGACAAAGAAATAAACCAGGGTTTAACTAAAATGAAAGCCAATAACTGTATGTTAAGCATGTAAGTTATTGTATTTTATTTTAGAGTGTGTTTACAGTGTGTTGTCACTCCCCTGTGAGAAGCACAAGCATCTTCAAAGAGAAACAACCTGTGTGAAGCTTTATATCCACATCTATCTTGTATCAGGATATAGGCAAAAATTATCCAAGCAATATTGCCCAGCCATTTGAATTATATTGTGGTATATATTGATATTGAATGATATAACATAGTATTTTGTGATAAGATTTTTCCCGGGCCTCGCATCAGTTGAATCTAAATGTTTATATATTATGATATATATATATATATATATATATGTGTGTGTGTGTGTGTGTCACACACAAACATGTGTATTTAGATGCAGATGTGAGCAGGCTCTTCAAAGGCATAGTCACTAGACAAAGACACAAACAGGGTAATGGGCTTTTTCTTCCTACTGCTGCTGCAGATCAGTGCCGACAACTTGTGACGTTTATTAAATAAAGTCAAGGCCCTGTACATTAGTACCGACGCTCACTTCACTGGTCAAGTGGCTCAACATTATTGAGCACGAGCATGTTCCTCATGACAGAGTGACACATTAGTGACAATAGTGAGGACACTCATAGACACCTAGCCCAGCGGTGGCACATGATTTCAAAACTCATATTTTTGCTTGTCTTCACAAAAACGACAATTTCATGCAGGATTCTGAAAAAAATATGACCCGATTCAAAGAGATTCTGTTCCGAATTTACAAATAACTGGTTTGAAAAAAATCAAACACTGCTGTTGTAATGTAAGTAAATGTCCGTAAAATAACTACGGGCCTTTGTTAGGCTCAAAGAAGTAGCACTAACTCTCAAAAGTGAAATAATGCACATTAATTATTAAGGATATGAAAGGGGAAATTATATAATATATTCTCTGCGTTGAGTCTTAAAAGAGTCTTCATAAGAAGTTGGCGATTAAAGGGGAACTCCACATTATCGACGGGCCACTGTTCGCTTACGGCAGCGAACAAATGGGGGCTTTTGTCTCTGACTGATGAAGTGTTCAGACAATATAAACAGTCAGTGGCTAATTTCTGCTACTTTTATAAGCCAACACACTCAATCACTTCACTCAATTAGTAAATTTTGTCCAAGATTGAATAATTTAGATAAGCAGAAAAAAAACAAAAGGTTTTGCCTGATATTCAATTTCATACAAAAAAAAATGGTCTCTTACTTGCTTCAAGGGCTTTTTAGAGGTTGAGACCGGGTCTTAGGGTTAGGGTTAGAATCAGGTTTAGGTTAAGAGGTATGTGTTTTGTTGTGATGGTTAAGGTAAGTGGCTATGGCAGGGGTTGGCAACTAAGATTAGCTTCAGGCCATATTTTTTCCCTAACAAACTGAATATTGGTCCGAGCCACTTACCTTAACCATCACAACAAAACTAATCTTAACCTAAAGCTCATTCTAGACCTAACACCAACACTTTAAGACTTCTTTTCATATGGACAGCCTTAACCCGAACTTTGACCATAACCAGTAAATTCAGAGCTCTGCCTCATTAAGACCAGGTTTTGGTCTCCATGAGGACTACTGGTCCTGACAAGGTCAGTGTTTATGCCAGAAAAGAAGTAACAAATACAAGAACACACACTCTGTGTGTGTGTGTGTGTGTGTATCATTGCCCGCATTGTGGTTATACTGTTAAAGAAATACATAAATACAATAAGATAACTGCAAATGAAAAACCCTAAATAAAACATCCAGAGTGTCAAACTGTGGGAAAAAAAAGTCAGTAAATGGACTAAACTACTATATTTAAAAAAAAAAAAAAACAATGTCAAAAGTCTGTTATAAACAACAGTTAGAGTGGAAGCTAAACTTCATTATAATAATATAATAGAATCACTTTCCATCGGTATAAACTCACCTGATGTGAGCTCCACTCTGAGGGCAGCTGCACTTCACTGTATGTGCAATGTTTGCTTTAAACCCACTGCTCCCTCTGCGTGCGCGCGCGTGTGTGTGTGTGCGTGTGTGTGTGTGTGTGGGGGGGTCGTCTATAGGCTGTAATGTTTGTTATACCATATATTACCATTTCTCCTCAGAGGAGCCCCTTGCATTGAAATCAGCGGCCGGCTGCGTGATCGCGGAGGACAGCTCAGTGGGCCCCGTGAATTGTTCGGCGGGAACAATGGAGTCCTTTGTCGACGTGTTTCTCTTTCTCTGCCTGGACAATAGTGGAGGGTCCTTCTGGCTCTCTGCACTTAAGACATGTTTGCAAAATTACACCTCTTTATGTGCCTCTCCAAACAAGTAGCAGTGGCTGTATAAAAGTGTGGGAGGTTTTTAGGAGGGAAATGCACCGGAGACCCCCCCCCCCCCCCCCCCCCCCCCCCCCCCAGGTCACTGTTTTAAAGGGGATTTCCTTAATGAAGCATTAAGTTGGTGAGACTGTCGCTGGGTTGTAACTTCCCTACAGATGCAACGATGTAATCTAAGCAAATCAAAAAGATATTGGATTTGTTTATTTAATAATACATTTGCAAAATGACGTTGTTTTGTTCATTAAAAATAATAATAATAATAAAATGAACTACAGACTAATAGGAATATTCAGCCACAGGCAAAATGCTCGAGGGTGATTTATTTAGCCTCGCAGCAGCAGCAGCAGCAGCAGCAGAGTCCAGCAGGCTGATGGTGCGGAGCTGCGGACCAACTCCCAGCGCTGACCCCTCTCCGTCTCTCTCTCT